>PISX010002453.1:51061-160715 GCA_004024625.1 Mellivora capensis | reverse complement strand
AATGGATAAAGAAGATGTGGTATATATACACGATGGAATACTATGCAGCCATCAAAAGAAATGAAATCTTGCCATTCACAACGACGTGGATGGAACTAGAGGGTATCATGCTTAGTGAAATAAGTCAATCAGAGAAAGACAACTATCATATGATATCCCTGATACGAGGAAGTGGAGATGCAACATGGGGGACTAGGGGGGCAGAAAAAGAAGAAAAGAAACAAGATGGGATTGGGAGGGAGACAAACCATAAGTTACTCTTAATCTCACAAAACAAACTGAGGGTTGCTGGGGGGAGGGGGTCGGGAGAGGGGGGTGGGGTAATGGACATTGGGGAGGGTATGTGCTATGGTTAGTGCTGTGAAGTGTGTAAACCTGGCGATTCACAGACATGTACTCCTGGGGATAAGAATATGTTTATAAAAATTAAAAATTTAAAAAAAAAAAAAAGAACATTTTCATGGATAATATGGCCTTTGGCCTGATTCTTATAAGGTGAGTGGATGTTCTCCAGATGGACTAAGAGAGAAAGAGCATTGAATCAGAGGAAGTATTCCTCCCAGAAGGGTAGACAAACTTGTCTACTGAGGGATTAAAGAAGAAGAAGAAGCAGCAGCTCAGGATACGTTATCTTTTTAACTGGTATTTCCAGGGGTGCCTAAAGGCCTCCAAAAGAAATAACCAAGAACAGGGGTAATCAGATCAACTTAGCTTGAATGAAACTGTGTCTGTTCCAATCCATTTAATAAAATAAATTAACTTACTGATGTAGAGTTAGACATTTGGAGATAACTTTTGAACTATGACCAACGTAATTATTTTGGTGATGAATCCCGTTTTTATCAAATATAATTAAGAGAAATAAATGGATCAATGCTTTCATTTGAGACTCTGTGACATAAGAGATTTCTACCATAGTATATTTATTACAGGGATATTTTGTTTTTAGCAAAGTGGCAGTGCCTTTAAGGGTGTCTCAACCCTCGGTTTTGCCTAACTCCTCCACAGGGAGGTCTGAGATTCCAGAACACGTCACCATTTTGAAATGCAGGTTAACACAAAGATGGGATTAAGATAAGCAAATTAACTTAATATCCACACTGGAATGCAAGTCTTCCAAACAGCGGAATATTTCTGTGCTTACTGTGATCTCATCATCTCATTTTCTATCATGAATTAATGGGCCTGGAGAAGAGCCTTGCTGACCACCACAGTAAGTGGAGATAGATTCCAAACCACGAAATCTGATGGCACACCAAAACTAGTTCATGAGACTCTGCTCAGCATATCCGACTATCTAGGAATGAGGGGAATATTTGCATTGTTAAGTGTAAAAGCTGCAAGTTATTTCATCAGCTCTTAATACATCTCTCAGCAGTAACCATGCTTCAGTGTGAAGCTGGCAGGAATGTGGATCTCAGCAGGCTGGAAACTACAGGCCTTCACCCGGGGCTGGGGGCATATTTGGAAATGTTATTCAGTTATTTTTTTTGTTTCTAGGTCATCTATTTTCAGACCCCAGTCTGCAACTACCTGTTGCGTTTTACCAGGTCCAACTGGCCCTAGGAAAATGGAGAGAGAGTCGAGCCTTGTGTCTGGCCTCTGTCTCCTCTTCCAACAGCTTATTTTTTTCCCTTTATCTCTCTCTCAAATCCCCATATTCCTGGGCCACCCCCTCACAAGCTACCTGCCTTCTCCTAGAAATCTCCCAGAAATCTGGGTTTGGAGTGTCACCAGCCTGACCAGGGCAGGACGTCTGCCATGTAACTGAGTTGTAGGTGAGCTTTTGATGTAAATCAACTTCGAGAAAAGGCACAAAGCAAAACGTGTGGAGACCAGGAGAGATCACTGTCCATACGATGATCCAAAGTAGGTTGATTCCCAATTATCAGGTAGCATAGTGGTGGGCTTCCAACACACAACAAATCTTTAATAGCATCTTCCCTGTTCCAGAAGTTCTGCTAGGTACTGGGGAGAGCAAGAAGAAGATGTAATCCATGCCTTCAGGTAGCTCTAGGTCTATGAAGAACACAAGAACTAAAGGAAACAATTAGAACACACAATTAGTGGTTCCACCTCTGAGTTTCCATTGCGTTAGGCACAAACGTCTGTTGGCACTTACCTCACACCACGGCTTCTCCAGGTTCTAACAGTGTCAGGCATACAGCAGGCTCTCAAAAATATCTGATGAAATAATGAATGCATAAACAAATGAACAAGCAAAACATTATTCAAGGTACCCATATAGAGTGTGGCAGAAGCAATTAATTCTGGCTGGAGGAAAAAGGAAGTCTTGTGGAGATGGTAATTGGAACTGAGACTTAAAGCACATCTAACACAGTGTCTGACCTTGAATGAACCCATACTCAAAGATAAATTGATTACATGAAGTTCAGGTAGAGAAGAGGCATTTGGAAGCCAGGGTGTTTCAGGCAGAAGTACCTTTAGTACCTAGCTTAGTGCCTGGCACATGGTAGGAACACAAGAATGAATGAATGAATGAATGAATGAATGAATAGATGGTTGTAACAAATCACATATGCAAAGCCACCAGTATTGTGAAAAAGTAGGCACATTTAGGGAATGGTATATTTGGGAAATTATAAAATCAGAAAAGAGAGAAAAAGAGATTGTTAGGACAAAAAGAATGGATGATACAAGAAAAGTGTAATGCAAGGGACAGAGCTGCTTGGAAGAGAGGACTGGGACAGGGAGAAAAGAAATTTTTAAATGGAGTGTGGTAATACTTCAGGACTACAGAACTGAAGGTCTGCTTGCTATGAGAAATGAAGTAGGTATCATATATCACCAGAGTCAAAGAGCATTCAGGTAACAGGACTCTGACTAGGAACAGAAGTATGTAATTCATTAAGAAAAGATGAAGAATCTAACAATCATGGTCCAGAAGGAGCTGAGCTATAGGAAAATAAAAATAAGAAGAGTCAGAAAAAAATTGTCTCTAAGCTGAGGCAAATCTGAGTGAGCTTTATTAGACTGTGTATTAGTTACCTATTGCTGTGTAACAAATTACCTTGAAAGTTAGTGGCTTTAAACAACAATAATATCACATCACACGGTTTCTGTGAATCCGGAATTCAAAGGCAGCTGAGTTGGTGGAGGGAGGACCAAGGTGCATGAAGAATTTCAGGTGACGGATATGTTCTTTGTCCAATTGTAGTAATGGCTTCACAAGTATGTATATGTGTAATTTTATATTTATTTTTTATTAACATATAATGAATTATTTGCTTCAGGGGTATAGGTCTGTGAAGCATCAGCCTTACACATTTCACAGCACTCACCATAGCATATACCCTCCCCAATGTCCATAATCCAGCCACCCTCTCCCTCCCCAACCCCACTCCCAGCAACCCTGTTTGTTTCCTGAGATTAAGAGTCTCTTACGGTTTGTCTCCCTCCCGATCCCATCTTGTTTCATTTTCCTCCCCTTCCCTCCATGACACCCTCGCCCTGCCTCTCAAATTCCTCATATCAGAGAGATCATATGATAATTTCTCTGATTGACCTATTTTGCTTAGCATAATACCCTCTAGTTCCACCCACGTCATTGCAAATGGCAAGATTTCAGGTTTTTTGATGGCTGCATAGTATTTCATTGTGTATATATACCACATCTTCTTTATCCATTCATCTGTCGATGGACATCTAGGTTCTTCCCATAGTTTGGCTATTGTGGACATCGTTGCTATAAACATTCAGGTGCACGTGCCCCTTTGGATCACTACATTTGTATCTTTAGGGTAAATACCCAGTAGTGCGATTGATGAGTCATAGGGTAGTTCTATTTCAACTTCTTGAGGAACCTCTATGCTGTCTTCCAGAGTGGTTGCACCAGCTTGCATTCCCACCAACAGTGCAGGAGGGTTCCCCTTTCTCCACATCCTCGAGAACATCTGTCATTTCCTGACTGGCTAATTTTTGCCATTCTGACTGGTGTGAAGTGGTATCTCACTGTGGTTTTGATTTGTATTTCCCTCATGCCAAGTGATTAAATAATATCTTTTTAAAAAATAAAATAAATTTAGAAATTGGAGGGCATCTCAGACAGTATAGAGATAAAGGCTGCCCCTCTGTTGTATTAAAGTTCTAATCTTGCTTCCTTTAAACATTTTCAATTTGGGTGCAGAAAACATTCATTAAAATGTGAATGCAGTCAAGTGCCACGAAGGTTCAGGCTCGCCTTTCAAAACCAAAGTCCACAATGACTCTGTGGGGCAGGTCATTATTGTTAAAAATAACTTATGGGTGTCCCCCTGCTGGGTCCCGACAGCCACACCCCAGCTGGGAGAGCCGCCACTCTGCTAATGACAGGCCTGTGATAGCATCAGCTACTGAGTCAATGAGAGAAAAAAGTGTTAGCGAACCTGTTAACAAATCTGTAAGACACAAATCATAAATTCTGCTTCCTTGTGTGGGTGACTAACTCACACACCTACTTATTATTCTTACCTCTGGGTGCTTTCTGAATTGAGAGAGAGAGAGAGAAATATAGGGACTGAGGGAACGGCATGTTTAAGTGGCCAAACACCACACTCCTAAGGGGCCCCAGGTGATGAGGAGGAAAGAAGGTTCTGGCCTGTGGTATAAAAACCAGATTGATACTGGTTATTTCACTCTATTTTTAACATGGAGAGATGGTAAGTGACATATAAGTTATTAGCAACCATTTGTCCCAAACAAAATGGCTTCTGGGAGACCAACACAACGGTAACATCTCAATTATGGAAGAAGCACGCAGTGCTCTGTATCATTCAACACTTTGAGAACGGATATCGGCACTTTTTACCAATCCCCTCCCTTGACGTTGAAGAACTTACTGCATTTCAAGGTTAAGTAACCAAATCCATCTGGCTCCTAGCTCCTTGAACCTGTTCAAAGTAAGATTTTTCCTTGTTACGGTCAATGTATGAAAATATACGAAGTGCAAAATAATTTTCCAGGCTCGTGCTTCCCACAGATAGTTTGAATAGTCAATCTTCACACAAGGCATGTTGTCAAAAAGTGGTTCCTCAGGAAAGACAAGTGCACTTGTGAGTGAGACTTGTGAGTGTCGGTTGGGAAAGATGATTCCAAAGTGTCTTCGAACATCTGTGCCTGGTCATTGAAAAAAGACAGTATGATGTGTTTCCCAGTGATTTTCCTAGCCTGGTCGCCAAGTGTTGTTGCTTGGAGGGTGGAGGGCACAACTTCCAGAGTAGGTCTCCATGTCGCGTGCTGAGTTTCCACAATCACGTTCAAAGTGTCCAAGGGCATCTTGTTGACGTAGGATGTGGGCATATTTATGTAGGGCTCTATTAGACCCACAGCTTGCCAACCTGGCTAACCGCCCAGGCATTTCCTCTCTGAAAATTTCCAGAGGAAGCGGGCAGGAGTGGGCACAGTGGGGTGGGGGTATGGAGAGATTCGTGTGGCTCCAGGTGTGACGAATGGGATGCCGGGAAAGGTTATCGAGCCTTGGAATTTTAGAAATACTGGAGCCGCCAGAAAGGAAAGAAAGTAGTTTTTATTCATTACTTGTATTAATGTTGAGATAGAGACTCCAAAAGCCTTTTCTTAGAGGGAATTCAGGCAACACTCATGGAGTCTGACTGAACCAGAAGCTGTGTGAGGTGCTAGGATCACAGAGATGTTTCTCTTCGGGCGGAAGTTAAGCAGATACAAAATTACTGAGGAAACACTGATGGATAGACAAATGCCTGAAAGAGGTATATCAGCTCAGATGCTTCTGACTGGAAATATTAGAAAGCCTGATTCAAAAAGGCTTAAATGATCAGTGAAATCTACTGGCTCACAGAATTGAAAAATCCAGAAGGATTGATCCAGAAACTAAACCGTGTTATGAAGGCCTCAGCTTCTTTCCTTTTCTCAAAGCTGCTTTCTGCTTTATCCTGAGGTCGGGTCCTCTCATGGTTCCAAGATGGCTGCTGCCGGCTCCAGGGCTAGTTTTATCCACAACCAGCAGGGAAAAAAGAGTGATGTTGTCACACCATTCCCCTAAATGTCCTGAGAACAATGCTGACCGAAGCAGCATGGGTCATATGACCCCCAGCAAGAAACAATTACTGTGGCTAAGAGATGAAATGCGTTATCTGAATATCTTCTAGGTTCATGTCAACCACAAGGGTAAGAAAATAGTTCAATGTATCAATAAATACTTGGTTGGGGATGCTGGTGCAAAAGATGGTGCGGGGCGGGGGGGACTTCTAATTCCTCCTGAGGAGAGGATGATGTGGGTGGGAGAGAGAAGATTGAGGGAGTGCTTCACCAAAGGGATTCAGCTGGGACCAAAATATGAAGAACCTTGATTGCTAAGCTAAGAAATTTGGACTTTCACACTATGCAGAAAGAAGGTGGTAAAGCAAATCCATAGCACAAGCCACATGGACTTAGCCAGTGTCAAAGCATAATTTTCAAAAAATTAAAAGCATGACTGTTATAGGATGAGTACGTGTCAAAAAATTTATTCAATTCATTAATTTATGAGGAATCTGCTAAGAATGTGAAGAGTGTAAAGCTGGCTTAAAGAACTTCTGTGGTACAAGGGATTATATAGCTCATCAAGAAAGGCACTTAAAAAAATAAAAAGGAGGGGCATCTGGGTGGCTCAGTGGGTTAAAGCCTCTGCCTTCGGCTCAGGTCATGATTCCAGGGTCCTAGGATCCAGCCCCGCATATTTAAGTCTGCATAGAGTCTGAGTCTTTAAGAAATGGTAGCAAACTATGTAAAATAATAGTACAACCTCCTAGATCCAGATAATTAAATAATCCTTCAATGCTTCTGTTAAACAATGCTTTAGTATGATATTAAAAAGGCGGTCATCTTCTTGGCTTCCTTTCTAAGTTTTGGATACTTTTTTCCTAACATCAGAGCAATCTATTTAAGACAGTTTAGGACTTTTTAAAAAAATTTTTTTAAAGATTTTATTTATTTATTTATTTGACAGACAGAGATCACAAGTAGGCAGGGAGGCAGGCAGAGAGAGAAAGAGGAGGAAGCAGGCTCCCCACTGAGCAGAGAGCCCGATGTGGGGCTCGATCCCAGGACCCTGAGATCATGACCTGAGCCGAAGGCAGAGGCTTAACCCACTGAGCCACCCAGGCACCCCCTTTTTTTAAATTTTAATGGACTTGAACATTATGGAACTAGCATGCCAGTGCATACTGCTAATTATAATCAGTTTTAATTAGTCATTAAAAGAGGTGTGAGGGGACTCCTGGGTGGCTCAGTCAGTTAAGCTGCTGCCTTTGGCTCAGGTCATGATCCCAGGGTCCTGGGATTGAGTCCTGAATCGGTCTTCTTGCTCAGCGGGGAGCTTGTTTCTCTCTCTGCCTCTGCCTGCCACTCTGCCTGCTTGTGCTCTCTCTCTCACTCTCTGACAAAGAAATAAATAAAATCTTTTTGAAAAATAAAAAAATAAATAAAAGAGGTATGAGGAAATCTGCTCAAAGAAAGGCATTTTGACTGATTTCTGGAGTCCAAGGTGGTTAAATTCACTAGAAGGGGAGGTCTCCTGCTACCCTCAGACTAGAGAAGAGACAAAAGAAGCCTGTAGAAAGGAGATGGCCTGGGGCCTCCGGCATCCACAGACACGACTCTTCCAGGGGGTTATCCAGAAAGCAACTGGAGTGGAAATCAGGGCCTGTTTCAACACTGCCAGTCCAAGAGACATCAATTCTGAACCCATACTGGGCTATAGTAATCCCACCTCCTGGTCCCTTTCTCACCCATGAAGTGTTTTGGTTAAAAAAGAAAGACATTCTATACACTCAATAATTAAGTACAGCCAAGCTAAGCCATGTTTAGACCCACATTTTTGGATAACAGATTTATTAATGATCTGGTTGAGAGAATTGAACCATTTGGTGTTTGGAAAAATTGGAAATGTTTAAAATAAATACTTGGCATCCTTTCTCTCTGACTGCTGCAATATGTTCAGTTATTCTTAGGAGTAAAATGTCCATATCGAAGATTAACTTCATAGAAATTGCCTAGCAGCTTTTCCCTAAAAATATGATACCAAATATTAAGAGGCTAATATCCATTTTTACAAAGTGGGAAGCACTTATTTCAAAAGCAGCTCACCAGTCCAAACAATTTTTTTGTTTATTACTAGAGTCTTAGGTGTAAAATTTATCATGCCATAGAAGATCTACCCCATCGACACCCCCTATCACTACATTTAGCGAATAAAAATACAATATGCCCAGGAAATTCACATGTCAGGAAACCACTGAATAAATTTTTAGAATAAGTGTGTCCCGTGAATACTTGGGACATACTTATGATAGAAACAGTGGTCCACAAAGATGTCCACATTCTAAGCTCTGGAACCCGTGAATATGTTCCCTGAACTAGCAAAAGGGACTTCACAGATGTGATCAAATTAAGGCTCTTCAAATGGAGAGATTATCCTGGATTATCTGGGAGGGCCCAATGCAATCACAAAGGTCAATAAGAGGGAGGCAGGAGGGTCAGAGACAGGGAAAAAGATTGCAAGATGCTACAATGTTAGTTGGGAAGATACAAGAAGGACCCCAAGTCAAAGACAGCAAGTGACTTCTAGAAGTTGAAATAGGCAAGGCAAGGCTCCTTTAGAGCCTTCAGAAGGAAGACAGCGCTGCCAACACCTTGACTTTTGCCCACTGAGACCCAGTGGGATTTCTGATGCACAGAATTATCAGGTAATGAATTTGTGTTGCTTTAAACCACTGAGTGTGTAGTAATTTGTTACAGGAGCCATAGGGAAACTCATACAAAACATATTAAAAAATTATTTGTTGTTCTTTTGACATTCAAATTTCATTGAAGTGTCGTGTATTGTATGTGGCAACCTTCCTAGACATGGCAGCAGTGGGGTGTGGCAGAGAGCACTCTCAGAGATCGCAGGACGGGACTGTAGGGATCACATTCTTACCTTTGAGCCTGATTCCTCAGGTGTAAAATGAGGGGTTTTGCCTGGCTAATCACTCTGGTTCCCTTATACTCCATGATTCCACTGAAGAAATATTTTTTTGCCAATACAAAATAGAACAAGCAAACTTGGAAACGTCTGTAGGTCAGGACAATGTCTTCATTTGCTGGATGCATGTGCACTTATGTGTTTGTGGTCTCTTCTCGATCTTTAACCATTCGCCCCCATACAGACTACCCATGGCGTGTGTTATGTGACCAGGTATGGCCCTTCCACGTGCGGTGCTGTATCCTCATACTTCTTTCTCTCTCCTCCCTGCAGCCCTGCCTCTTCTGAGCTCTGTGGCAGACAGTTCTGGCAGATACTGGGTCAGGATCCTACGGCTGCTGTAACAAATTACTGCCAATCTAGTGACTCCAAAAAACAGAAATTTATGTTACAGTTTTCAAGGTCAGAATTTTGAAGTAGATTTCTCTGGACTGCAACTTTCACAGGGCTGTACTCCTTCTGGAGACTCTAGAAAACCCATTTCCTTGCCTTTTGCTACTTTCAATAGCTGCCCGCTTTCTTTGGCTCGCATCCCCATGTCACCTGGACTTCTTTTCCCATCGTCACATCTCCTTCTCTGAGACCCTCATGCCTCCCTCTTCTAAGGACCCCTGTGACTATATTGGGTCCACCCAGATAATCCAGGAAAATCTCCCCATCTGAAAAGCTTCAACTTAATCCCATCTGCAGGGTCCCCTTCACCATGTAAGGTAACAATCACAGGTTCCAGTGGCTGGGACACAGACATCTTTGGGGAGCCTACTCTGCTGACCACATATACCCAGCATCTGTTCTCTCCTTCTCCCTTTCTAACAGAGCATATATTTGCTCACTCAGACAATATGATCGGCTTATATATTTATTTCAATCCCTTGAAGCTCCATATAGCAGATGTGACATAGTCTGGCCAACGAGATGTTAACAGTCTACTGGCCAATGAGAAGTAGCATTTTGGATTTCCATGAAAGCTGTTACTTTCCTGATTACAAGAAGCAGATTCAGCAGGTATATACATTTTGCCCTCTGCATGAACTCTTCATCCTGCATGGGAAATGAATGTGATATGCAGAAGGACAGCCACTATATTTTGAATGTGGGAATGAAAATCACACATGAAAGATAGCGAAGCACAAACAGTCAAAGAATCTGAGATTCCTGATGGCATTGTGGAAATGCCACGTTAACCCAAGCCTGGCAGTCTCCAGACTTGTTCACTGAGGAAATGGACCCCTTCATTGTTGGTGTCAGGATAATTAGCTTATGCAACCGAATCTAGTTCTAGCGGACACGAGTTCTATCAAGCCCTTGCTCCTCAAAGTGTGCCTCCCGGAATGCAGAATCTATGGCCCTTCACCAGATCAGCTGAACCAGAACCTGCATTTTAACAAGAGAGTTAGATACTTTCATTTCCTGGGGGTTTACATATATACTTCACAGATGGCTGGAGAAGCACTGCCTGAAATTCAACAGAAGCCAGGGACAGAAATGGCCCTGGGTTCTTCTGCACTAGGCTAGAATATAGGGTCTGGAAATGATGCTGTCCTTGGGATTTACTGGAATAAATGTCAAACATTGGAAGGTGGGTGCGAAATTGTATATACACAATCATTAAGTATGTTTCTTACCACCCCCCACACACAGGTTACCTTGATTTCTTTCTTTCCTTGTCTCTCTATAAAGTTGTATTTCATTACTAGTCAGCCTGAGACCTTACACGTATTTTATTCAATCAAGACCAAATTGATAAGGAATTGAAGACAGGATAAGATCTGGAAAAGAAGGAAGATGACCCTTTCCTTTAAAAACTCTTGGTGATTTGAAAATATGCCAGCACACTGCATTTCTCATTTCTATTAAATCTCCAAATTTATACACTTAACATGGACTGTAAATTTTGTATTCATTTCTTTGCAATGATTTCTTTTTTTTTTTTTAAAGATTTTATTTATTTACTTGACAGAGATCACAAGTAGGCAGAGAAGCAGGCAGGGTAGAGGGTGTGGAGCAGGCTCCCTACCTAGCAGAGAACCCAATGCGGGGCTTGGTCCCAGGACCCTGGGACCATAACCTGAGCGGAAGGCAGAGGCTTTAACCTACTGAGCCACCCAGGTGCCCCTTTGCAACTATTTCTATCAGAATATTACAATGTATAATATTATAATGTTACAGCCACCAAGTTTCCTGGGGAATGAAGGGAAAACATCAAGGGAGCAGTTCTTTTTTTTGAGAGAGAGAGAAAAAGAACACAAGCGGAGGGGTAGGGAAGGGGTAGAGTGAGAGGGCAGGCTCCATGATCAGTGCAGAGCCGGACGTGATCTCACGACCCTGAAATCATGACCTGAGCTGAAATCAAGCGTCTGACGCTTAATTAATGGGGCCACCCAGGCGTCCCTTAAGAGAGTGGATCTTCTGACTGAATTTGCTCTCTTGAAAACTGTTTTGTTTGTCTTTAAAATTTAATTAATATTATTTCCCAAAGGTACAAAAAAATATACAGTGAAATCCCAAAGGTACAAAAGAATATACAGTGAAAATCTCCCCTTCCTTCAGTCTGTCCCTCCAGCTACCAAACTTCTCTCCTTTAAGGCGACCACTGTGAATAGTTTCTTGGAATCTGACCACATGGGAACCTTACGTGTTGGAAGGGAGGAAAGAAATGCAGCTGAAAATCAAGAGTGAAGTGTAGATTGCTTGAATTGTACTTACAAGCACACATTAAAATTAATCTTTCTCATCATCCAATTGCTTCCTGTTAAGATCTTTTGCTGGCATTTAATTTTTCTCTATCATAAATAAAATATCTATTAAGTAAAGATCAAGAATCTTGCCACCCACTCATCCCAGAGGATTAAGCCGATAGCATTTATAAATGCTTTGAAAGTCTCAGAGGACAGTTCTCAGTAAATATGAGTGGTTGTTAGGGCTGTAGCCCCCTTTAATATAATTTGCATGTTATATTGTCCCCTCTTCCCCAAGCCTACCACACACTCCCCTCCCTCATCCCCAGCAGCTTCTAAGGGTGAGAGGTTAATAAGAAAGGATGACTGATGTAAGGCAAGATTAAGTGGGATGCTTAAGTAGAATGAGGATTTTTGTTTTGTTTGCCTAGAGCTTCCCAACTCACCTGTTCTCTAAGAAATCTGGAACTTCTTCTAAAAGGGAGTCATCTAATTACATAATTGTGTGGCTTTATTTACTAATTCAAATAATTTGAAAATATTCTCTATTCTTTTTGAAAAATAGTTTAATATCTTAATACTTTCTTCTTTCACTTAATAATATGTCAGGGGCATCACTGTTCTGGTCAGTTGCATTGTATAGCATTTGAAAGTAAGAATGCCTCTTGTTAGGTACGTACAAGGAGACTTGGTTCACGTTTACATAGTTCAATCAATATATGTTTTTGAGGGCCTCCTGTGTTGAAGACAAAGTGGACACTGAAGACCCAAGATGTTTTCCTGGTTCAATACAAAGCCATCAGTGGTAAATGTGAGGTTGAAAGATTCAGGGGGAGTTCTCTGGGACCCGAGAAATGTGGGGGAGTGCTTAAATTGTAGTGGTTTGAGAAGACTTCCTGACTTTGTCCCAGACCATGTTGAGGACCCAAGTGGACTTACAGACAAATGGCTAGACTTTTCTAATCATAAGCAACTGAAGTGGACAGAAACTAATAGACTTTATGTCCCTTTTAAATGAAAGACCTTTGATTATAGCACTGTTGGACAGAATGCTGAATGATGGTTTAAACTATCTGATAGGCCTATAATTGCCATGTACATTCCATTAAAGAGCGTAGCTCATAAAGATAGTATTAAGAGTTTTTATTTCCTTCTCCTTAATCTTGTACTATAGTTAACCTCCTAGACCCAAGACATTTCTAGCAATTAATGATTGGCTGAGGTTAATGGTTCTGACAAAGCTTTGCTTCATTGATCGTCCTCAGATGGCCATTAACCTCTAGAATCTGGTCATTAACCTCTAGAAACTGCTAAGTAGGATGCAAAAAGGCATTTTACCAGTATTTAAAAAGTTGTATAATTGTTTCATGTATATAGCTCAAATGTAAGAAAATGTCTGTCTTTTATTGTGTTTGTATGTACATGATAGATTAAAAATTTTCTACATTTTTATTTCTAGAATTTTCTTTCAACATGAAAGAATAATTTAATATAAACATACTATGTATGTACAGAAAACTATCACCAAGATTTGGCATCCTAAAATGTTTGTTGGTCCAATGAAAAGAGGGTGTAAACTTCACTTTTAAAAAATGGAAGTCACTGGTTTTGTCCTTTATACTTTGAATGACTTTATTAAAAGTTACAATGAGAGTGAAAATTGGATTGTAGGTGAACATCCCCTTGAAAATGATGCTGTATGTTTCCCCTATTCTTAAAATAATGGAGTATAAAGTATAGTTGAACCATCACAAACATAGGCCAGTTTATTATTGTAATCTGCAAGTCATATTTTTACAATAATTTGTTCTGATGCAGGAATTTTCATAAGGAAAGATATGAAGTCTCAGTTGCTCACTCCCGATGCAACATTTAATATGCTTTCCTCTGATTTTTACATCCCGAGTCCATAAACTTTATTAAATGACACTTCAAAATTTCTTTCGATGGAGGAAGCTCTGGTTAAGTGAAAAAGTCTGTTGGGGTTTTCCCCCTGTAGTTTCCTAATTAGGGCTTCCTTATTACATCACGAACATTAATCACCACATTATCCAGTAACAGATCAGACTTACCCTATCTTTCAGATCCTCATTAATCTACTAGTAAAGTTATGAGCTCCATTAATATGTTACATTTAGAATGTCTCCCCGAAGCACAGTCCATTCATTACTGGGCTGAGTAACTTAAAACCCATCTGTCTCTTCCAGGCTGAAGACGTTTCTGAAATGTCAGCTCTGACAGAGCACCCATCCCCACACCCCCCCACATAAGATTCCCACAGAATGTTGCTTTATTTACTGCTTTGTGTACTATCTTAGCAGGAGACAAATTCTCTGAGCAGCATCAAACGTGCACCTTGCAGAGCCCAAACCATGCGTTGCTGTCCAGAGCTTGGCTGTTTTCCATTCAGAATGTACGGCCGGCAGCCCCACTTGGGAAAGAACCTACAGTGGGATCACCCCATCAGGCAGAGGGAGCGCTGCCAGTTCCTCGTAGTCGTAAACCTACTCACGCTTTCCAAACACAAATGTTCCTTGGATGAGTGACAGTGAAAACAGCAAAGCATCAAGTTCACCTGGCCATGTTCACATTGCTGAGGACCACAGAGCCTGACATGGTCCTGCAAGGGTGTGTCACAGAAATGAAAGATTCTCCAGCCATTCTGGGGATGTCTCATAAATGCCTATCGTTTTATGGGGAGTCTGGGATTTTCTTTAAGAACATGGCAAGAAGTGGTCTCTGAGACTCTCAGCTTACCTTAGAGTTGATTTCGCTGCATTCATGGCTGGATTCAGCAGTTACTTTTCACGTTCTGGTTTTCTGTAGCGTAGTATATGGATTTAAGCAAGCTGTTCTCTACTACGGGATGTAAAAATGAATAAGTAGTTAAGATATACACTACATACATATGCTGTTTATCCTGAGACTCTTCTCAGAGAGTAGATAAATAGAAAATATTTCTAATAAATAAAAAGAAATTTAGAAAGTTAGATAATATTTTTCTGAAAAGAAAATATGGAAGTCAATAAATATTTTATCCAAAATGTCATGTGGATAACACAGAATTCTAAGACAGACAAGGTGAAAGAAGGGAACTATCAGTAAAGACAGAAGTCTATTAAAACAATTCAGTGATCGCTTTTCTAAAGACTACATACCAAAGACTAGAAATTATAGATTTGTGAGCAGAGTAATGTGAATTTTAAAATTTTCAGCAAAATAAGCTAGTCCTGGAATCTGGGGGGCTCATTTCATCCTTAAGATCAAGGAAACCCCTGTGTTCTTCAGCAAACTAATAATGAAAGGTAAGGAAAAATGAAACGGGTCTGGAAATAAATGAACTGTTTCTTGGTTTCAGATAGGCATTTCTCAAAGCCTTTCATGATATTCTTGTGGAGCACACAGAGAACTGGATAATGGTACAATTTGGTGGATTCATAGCTGATTACACCAAAGAGGTCAAAGGGGCAATGTATCAATGTTACATGGAAGGGAAGGTCTTTAAAGGAGAGCTCTAGGGTTCTGTATTTGACCTTGCACCCGAGAAATATGCTTCTCAGATTTGTAAAGTGTATAAAACTCAGGATTCAGGAAGATCTCTAAAGATTGCACAGATGGACAGAAATCAACAGAATGAAATTGAACGCAAACAATTAAAACTAAAAACCTGCGTTTAGGCTCACAAATGCCACGGTAAAGTACACAAACAGGCATAAGAAGTTTATGTGAAAAAACGTACACAGCCACAGGCAAACATCTCTAGGTGTTTCAGTTGATTTCAAGGAGAAAATGAGTCAAAAGTATAAGCTGGCAAATGAACTACGTAATGAGACCTTAATTTATAGTAACAGAAGGATGGCATCCAGATCAAGGGAAATAATCATCCCAATGGGTGCGTCTCTGGTCAGTCCACATCTGGAGTTGCAATTCTGTGTGCTACCCTGGGGAGGCCAGGCTGGGCCGGAGGGTAATGGAGAACAGGCAGAGGTCAGCTACCAGGGAGGTCGAGAGGATGATTAGGGGGGATGGTAAGAGAAGCGGGTTAATGAGAATCTAAGTCTTTGAAAGCTCGGGAGATTCCCATAACAGAGGAACAGACTTATTTTCTCCAGAAAATGGAATGTTAAAGGGGCTAAAAAAATTTGTTAAATAAAGGAAATTCACTATTATATACTCTCACCACTCCAACACAAGGATAACACTAATGTAATGTAGTTTTTAAGGGGCTTCTTCGGCAAATAAGTGACATGAGAAAGAGATGGGAAATGGATGGGTTTTAAAAGAGCCTTAAGAGATTTATCAACCAACCAAATCGTGTGGGTCTTGGTAGATCTTGATTCCAACAACTACTTGGTAAATCAAAGAATTTTTGAGATATTTAGGGAAATTACTTTTTTTTTTAAATAGTAGCTTTGCTGAGACATAACTCCACATGCAAAAAATTCACACTTTAAAAGTGTACAATTCAGTGATGTTAGTATAGTCACAATATTGTGTACCACTCACCACTATTTAATTCCAGAACTTTCTATCACACCCCCCCCAGAAAAACACCCAATGGTCATTATCAGTCCCTGCCTTCTTTTCCCATTACCTCAGCCCCTAGGAAGGATTAATCTATTTTCTCTTCCTGTGGAATTGCTTTTTTTGGACATTTCATATAAATGGAATCAGACACTATGTGGGTTTTTGTGTATGGCTTCTTTCATTTAGCATAATGCTTTCAAGGTACATCTGTGTTACATTGTATCAGTACTTCATTCCTTTTCATGGTGGAATAACATTCCTTTGTATGGATACACCATCTCTGTTCACACAACCAGAAGTTGACAGATATCTGGATTATTTCCACTTTTTGGCTATTATGAGTAACACTGTTATGAACATTTATGTATAGCTTTTATATGGACATATGTTATTAGTTTTTTGGGGTAGATACCTAAAAGTGGAATTGCCGGGTCATATGGTAACTCTATTTTAACATTCTGAGGAACTAGCAAATTGTTTCTCCAAAGTAGCTGTACATTGTACACCCCACCAGTGATGTGGGAGGGTTCAGATTTCTCCATACACTAATCAACACTTACTGTCATGCCTTTTAATTACAAACATCTTAGTCAATATGAAGTAGTGTCTTATTGTGGTTTTTATTTGCATTTCCACAATAATCAATGGTATTGAGAATTTTTCCATGTGCTTTTTGGATATTTGTATATCTTCTTTAGAGAAATGTTTATGCAAATAGTTTGTTGATTTTTTTTTAAGATTTTATTTATTTATTTGACAGAGAGATAACAAGTAGACAGAGAGGTGGGCAGAGGGAGAGGGAGAAACAGGCTTCCTGCTGAGCAGAGAGCTGGACTCGGGACTCAATCCCTGGACTCTGGGATCATGACCTGAACCGAAGGCAGACACCCAAGGACTGAGCCACCCAGGCCCCCCTGAATTTTTAAAAAATATTTATTTATTTATTTATTTATTTATTTGACAGAGAGAGATACAGTGAGAGAGGAAATACAAGCAGGGCAAGTGGGAGAGGGGGAAGCAGTCTCCCCACTGAGCAAGGAGTCTGATGTGGGGCTCAAGCCCAGGACCCTGAGATCATGACCTGAGCCAAAGGCAGACACCCAAGGACTGAGCCACCCAGGCACCCCTAATTTGCTTGATTTTTATATCAGTCTTTTTATCTGTTTGTCATTCAGTTGTAATAATTCTTTATACATTCTAGATACAAGTCCCTCATCAGCAATATCATGCAAAAATATTTTCTCCCATTCTGTCAAGGCTGTTTTTTCACTTTCTCAATGATATTATTTGAAGCATAAAGTTTTAAATTTTGGTGAAAGCTTAGTTATACAATTTTTCTTTTTTCACTTGTATTTTTCTCTATACTTCTATAATTGGGTTTTAAAAATAACTTTTCCACCAATAAATTTGGTGCAGTTAAATAAGCTACTAAAAGCATGAAATAACAGTTGTGTTGTGGTTATGGAGATGTTAAATGCAGTACCTTCAGTTTTGCAATGGTAACTAATCATGGGACTGCTTTTCGTGATGAAAATGTCTATCTAGTCATCCAGTTTTTAGATGTACATTGTATCAGCATTTCAATTATCACAATGGTTTAGTCAAGTCTGGAAGGGAAGGGGCCCCCCTCTGGAAATCACTGTATGTAGTAATATACTTAGAGCGTTTGACAATTTTTTCCCCTGCCCCAAATTTCACAGAACAGTTATGTTCATGAATAAGGGGGAAAAAACACATTGCTTCTAAAATTATTCTCAACATAGAATTGACAACCTGGGAGGTTCACCTGTCCTTCCTCCCACCCCCAGCAGGGGGAACTAATTAAAATCTGGAAAAGTGAGAAAAAGTGATTTGAAGTACTTCATATTCAATACTTTATATTTGAAAATAAAAATAAAATCTTAGTTTTGTAATTGAAAATATAAAAGATAAATCTTAACCAATATCTTCTGGGCTCTTTTTTTTTGTTTGTTTTTGGGTTTTTTTTTAAAGATTTTATTTATTTGTCAGAGAGAGAGAGCAAGCGAGCACAGGCAGACAGAGTGGCAGGCAGAGGCAGAGGGAGAAGCAGGCTCCCTGCCGGGCAAGGAGCCCGATGTGGGACTCGATCCCAGTACGCTGGGATCATGACCCGAGCCGAAGGAAGGCAGCCACCCAACCAACTGAGCCAGCCAGGTGTCCCTCTTCTGGGCTCTTAAGAGAAACACGTCAGAGGGAGGATGGGTGCAAAGGTGAAGGGGGTTAAGAATGAGGATCATGGATGGGATGTCTGGGTGGCTCAGTCCATTAGGCGTCTGTCTTTGGCTCAAGTCATGATCCCAGGGTCCTGGAATTGAGTTCCATATCAGGCTCCCTGCTAGGCAGGCAGCCTGCTTCTCCTTCTGCCTACTGCCCCCCCTGTTTGTGTGCACTCGCTCCCTCTCTCTCTCTCTCTCTGACAAATAAAATTTTAAAAAGATCTTAAAAACAAAAAAGAATGAGCATCGTGATGAGCATGGAGTCATGTATAGAACTGGTGAATCACTATATTGTAATCCAAAACTAATATAACATTGTATGTTAATTATACTTGAATAAAGAGAGAGAAATTCACCAAAAATGGCAAGGATGGGAGAAATGGTGAATTTGGTATTTGTCCAAAAGAGATGTGAGGTTTAAAATGTTGGAAACAGTGTCCCAGTGGAGTAAATAATTGTTATAAACGTTCAAATCACATTGCTTCCACCCATCATTTAAACATGTTTATATGCCTCTAAGAAGTACATACTTAAGATAATATTAAAAGATAGTATGACACAGGGGTGCCTGGGTGGCTCGGTGGGTTAAAGCCTCTGCCTTCGGCTCAGGTCATGATCTCAGGGTCCTGGGATCGAGCCCCACATCGGGCTCTCTGCTCAGCAGGAGCCTGCTTCCTCCTCTCTCTCTCTCTGTCTGCCTCTCTGCCTACTTGTGATCTGTCTGTCAAATAAATAAATAAAATCTTTAATAAAAATAAGATAGTATGACACAAACTGGTATAAACGGAGTAAAACTCGGTTTTATTTGATAATCAGTGTCCTCACATAAACTCAATTCCATAATCCCTGGGTCATTATATATAACTATGCACTAAAAATTACATAATACCTTAAACACAGATATTAATCTTAATTAAGTCAGTGATTCATCTTCATAAAATGAAATTTTTTTCGGGTAATTTTTTTAAATAATTACTACAACTACTGCTCTACTTTAAGTTTGTTCTATGGTTGAAGTATTTTTCTTTTATTTTTACATAAATATTATTTATATTGAACATAACACAAATCACCTACAATTAAATACAGTGACTAATAAATTTTAATTTTTGCTCCCTCTCAATACTCCACTAAACAGGGCAAAATAAGTTAAACAGGCATGAACCCAGAAGAATAAAGAAAGAAGAGGCAACAAAGGCGAGAACTCAAGAAAACTTTGGAAGCTGACAAGCAAATCCGTCCGTCTCAGTAAAGCGGAACGTCTCGGCCTGCCGGGAAGATCAGCAGTGAGCAGATCTACACTCCTAACCCTGAGATGGTTCTGGAATTGGAAGTCCTGGGTCCTTCAGAAGCAGGAGGACAGAGTAGAGCTCAACACAGACCCTCCCGCAGCACTCCACCCCAGACCCATTACACAGCAAGAGAATAGCCCCACCCCTTCGCAGGCAGAAGATAGGACCCATTTAAGCAACTGGGCTCTGATGCTGGGGATACGGTCCAACTTAGGGCAGGGATAAAATTTGTCCTGAAAATCACAAGTGCACGTCTACACACTGAGCTGGGAAACCTGAAGCCCCGTGTATCTGCTCAGGTCCCTTAATACTGGTAGCCAGGAGTTTGGTCCCAGGCCAGAGCTAAGCTTTCTCCTCTGCTGGGAAATAACCAGCCCCCTTTTCCCAGTTCTGTAGATACTGATATTTGGGGTTCCCCTCTAGAAAGGACAGGCTGACACCTATCACCACCCAGTGAGGCCAACCCACTGACAGGTTCTATCCAAGTATGTGGAATTTCCAATGAGGCTTTAATGCCTCAATCTTAAATATGAATAGGAGAAGTTCGTCATAAATTTGAAGAAACCTTTTCTTTTGGGAAAGAAAAACAGAAATGCAGAGAAAGCATAGATAATTCAAGAAAACTTCAAAATAAGAAAAGGTATTGCATCCGTGATACAAACAGATCATAAACAAGGAATGTTTGGAAAACATGAAAGAGCTTTTGTAAATCATATATGATTGCAGAATTACATAAATTTTAACATAATACTCAGAACTAAAGATGACAAAGTATCCTGGTAACTAAAAGGAAAAAAGACAATTAGAAGATTAGAAGACAGGGGACACCTGGGAGGCACAGCTGGTTAGGCTTCAGACTCTTGGTTTTGGCTCAGGTCACGATCTCAGGGTTGTGAGATAGAGCCTGGTGTCGGGGCCCACACTCGGCATGAAGTCTGCTTGAGATTCTCTTTCTCTGAGCGCCTGGGTAGGTCAGTCCTTAAGCATCTGCCTTTAGCTCAGGTCATGATCCCAGGATCCTGGGATCATGCGTTGCATCAGGCTCTGGGCTCAGCGGGGAGCCTGCTTCTCTCTCTCCTCCACTCCCTCTGCTTGTGTTCCCTCTCTTGCTGTGTCTCTCTCTGTCAAATAAATAAAATTTTTTAAAAAAGATTCTCTCTCTCCTCCTTCCTCCCCACCCCAAGCCCTTCCCCTTGCTCATGCTCTCTCTCAAATAGATAAAAATCTTTTTTAAAGAAAAGAAAATTGGAAGACAAATTATAAGAAAAGTAGAGCATCATTCACACTCATTCATTCATTCCATCAATATTCAGTGAGTGCCTGTTTTGTACCAGACACTGGCCTAGATATTTAGGCTGTAGTAGTAAACAAACCAGTAGAAGATCCCTGCCCTCTAAGACTTCACATGTTAGTTGGAGGAGTCATAAAATAAACTATACATGTAATAAATAAGTATATTCTATAAAATGTTAGGAGACAATTGGTGCTTCGGCCAAAAGAAGAAGAAGAAGGAGGAAGAGGAAGAGGATGAGGAGAATAGAGCAGGGTAAAGGTATAGGGAGCATAGGAGGGGCTTCTTTTTTTTTTTTTTTTTTTTTGAAGAACATCTGAGCAAAGACAGGAAAGAGGCGAGAGAAACAAGAAGCAAATCTCGTGCAAAGGCCCTAAGGTAGGACCTTCCACAGCACGCTGAAGGAGGAGAAAAATTCCAGTGTGCTGGAGCCCGGGGTGCTAAGAGGGGATGAATAGGGGCTGTGGCAAAGCAAGAGCAGGAGTTCAGACCTGATGGGTCCCTGTGGGCCAAGCGTTGACTTGGACATGGACTTTTTACCCTGAGTCAAGGTAGGGCGCCTCTGGAGGATGTTCTGTAGAGGAATGAATGTCCACTTTGGCTTTTAAAATGACAATGGGGCTCCAGGGCGGAAGCAGAGAAATCCAAGGGCGAGCGAGGCATCACAGTGATCCAGGTGAGAGACCATGATACCTGGGACCAGACTACTAGCTGTCGAGTGGTCTTCTCAGGGAAAGATGCCAACGGCGATAAACTTAAGAAATCCATAGGGGTAAATAAATATGAGTACAACCTTCGCTGAGCAAAAATATCGTATAACTGAAACTAGCAGAAGGAATCTCAAAGCATCCAATGGAAAGCAGCAAAAGAGAGCAAAGTTAATGGATTCAGGGATATATAATAGAAGCTTTGAATATCTTGGTTTTATTTTTATTTATTTCTGACTAGTCCATATTTCCTCTAAGAAATCCATGTTACCTTGTAAAAACCCCATAAAGAGTTTGCTTTTGCCGTTAGGGTCAGATTCTGTTGTGAGTCACTTTGGAAAAATGGACTTGAACCTCTGGAGCCACCTCACCTGCCTAGAGCTGGGCATATAGAAGCAGAATCAGGTTTGAGGGGAGGGGGTGGCTAAAATGAGAAGGAAGGAGGTGGAAGCCCACCTCTGTGATCTTGCTCATTAACTGGTTCTGCAGACCTTACTCAAAGTTTCCCTCCCCGAGGTGCTCCCAGCACAGAGCTGGCTCAGTGCTTCCCACAAACAAGGCAGAACGTCTAGAACGGGGGCCACAGACTCAAATGCTTTTGGCATCAGCCAAGCAACAGATGTGGCAAGGTTGAAAATCTTGGGAGGGTAGAAAAAAGGCACATCTTAGGTTGGTAACCCAGAAACAGGCCTGGAGGTGAGCTTTTGTGTGTAAGTGGTTTATTAAGGAGGGCCCCCTAAAGAATTCAGGGAGGAGACAGGAAGGACAGGGGAGGGGAAGAAACCAAGCTAAGGTTCAGTGCTGGAGTCTGCACCTGCAAGGGAGGTGACTCCAGGACTCCAAGTCCAGTTCTCCAAAGCAGATCACCTCAGGGCCTGAACTTGAATGCAAAAGCCCAGAGAATCCAAAAGAGGTAACAGGGGGTGGAGGCAATTTCTTCATCTCTACTCAGTCTGTTCTTTGTGAATCCCTACCCATTGGTTTATGGTGGGAGTGGAGAGTAGAGGAGAAGCTTAAACATTAACTGTTAATTCTATCTGGCTTAAGGATTCTCATCTGTTCACTTAAATGTGATCAGTCTCTTTAGTTGTGGCTCGGCCTTCTCAGAAATGTTTATCTTCTCAGTTACCCCTCCCCTCCCCCCCTTGCTTCTCTTCCTAAGATGGTATCTTGAGCTATGGAGGGTAGAGTACATCTTATACAACTCCTGGAATGACAGAAAAGGTCTGGGGGCTGCAATTGAGGTGTCGAGGTGTCTGCTGACTTCTCTGGCCCCCGGAATGATGGCTCTTAGTCACTTCTGTTTGTAGCTCCCCAGATGTCATTCACCCCTGGTTTGGTCTCTGTCAGTTTGATCACAGTGTGGAGTGATTCCCTCCTGACTTGGCATCATAACGTTAGCGGCCACCAGCTATAGACACTGGGGTCTGTTCCGTGGTTTCCCTCCATCCTTTGGGCTCTGCAGCCCTGGGCTTATTTACTATCCACTCACTCTGACCATCAAGTCTTAAGTCACCCACACTGGTGTGGGAAGCTCCAGAGGCAAAAAACAAAACAAAACAAAAAAAAAACGTATTTATTTGTTGTGGCAAAAAAATAATTTTTTATTGTGGGAAAAATACATACAACATAAAATTTGTCATTTTAACCATCGTAAGTGTACAGTTCGGTAGCATTTTGCGATTTGTCATATTAGACAACCGTCACCACTCTTTCCAAAACGTTTTCAACATTCCTGACAGAAATTCTCATTACCCCGTTCCCTGAGCCCCTGGTCGCCTCTAATCTACTTTCCACTTCTATGAATCTGCCTATTCTAGATATGTCAAGTAAGGAGTAGTGTCATGCAATATTTGTACTTGTGTGTGTCTGGTTATTTCACTTAGTATAACGTCCGCAAGGTTCATCCATGGGGTAGCATGGGACAGAACTTGACAGAACTTGAGTCCTTTCTAAAACCGGGTTATATTCTGTCGTGTGTAGACCTCGTGTTGCTTATCCGTCATCTCTTGGTGGACACGTGGGTTGCCTGCCCCTTTGGCGGCTGGGAATAACGCTGCCATGAACACTGGTGTACACGAGCCGGCTGAGCCGCCAGTCTCAGTTCTCCAGGGTGAGAATTCCTTGGGGTAGCAGCGGATTGTTGGGTCATCTGGTCATTCTCTGTTTTGCTTTTGGAGGAACGGCCGAATTGGTTTCCACAGCAGCTGCTTCGTTTTTCCATTCTGACTACCGGTTCAGGAGAGTTCCAACTTCTCTACCTCCGCACCGACACGTGCTGTTTTCCGTTATGGAAAATAATAGCCATAATAATAATAATAGCTACCTGATAGCCATCTTAGTAAGTATGAGTGGGTTTTGGTTTGCATTTGCCCATTGAGTGAAGTGGAGCACCTTTTCAGACGCTTATTGGTCATTTGCGGATCTTCTTGGAGAAATGTCTTTTCAAGTTCTTTGCCCTTTTTTTTTTAAGGTTTATTTATTTATTTATTTATTTGTCAGAGAGAGAGAGAGAGAGAGAGCACAGGCAGACAGAGGCAGAGGGAGAAGCAGGCTCCCCACTGAGCAAGGAGCCCGATGTGGGACTCGATCCCAGGACGCCGGGATCATGACCTGAGCCGAAAGCAGCCGCTCAACCAACTGAGCCACCCAGGCGTCCCTCTTTGCCCATTTTTAAATTGTGCCACCTGTCCTTTTGTCAGAGGCAGATTTTAAGAGAAGAATGAGGACAAAAGACCCTTGTGCCTTGAGTGTGAGCCCCATAGATTCTGTATACTCATATCCTGGACTGAGTGTCTCTCTGCCTCTATAGCCTTTCCTCAGTTCCCACTGCTAAAAAAGGTGGTGCTTTCCTTTTCCTTTCCCTGTAATGTACCCTCCTTCTGCCATCAAGAATGACAGGTAAATTCTATAGGTAAGTTAGGTTCTCCTGGCCTTAACATTACAAGTTACCTCATTTTTTTTTAAGATTTTATTTATTTATTTGACAGACAGAGATCACAAGTAGGCAGAGAGGCAGGCAGAGAGAGAGGAGGAAGCAGCTCCCCGCTGAGCAGAGAGCCCGACGTGGGGCTCGATCCCAGGACTCTGGGATCATGACCTGAGCTGAAGGCAGAGACTTTAACCCAATGAGCCACCCATGCGCACCACCTCATTTTTTTCCTTTGAGTATTCTTGGTATTTTAAATCTCTTCCTACCCATTTATAAGGATGCCTCTGGTTCTACATTTATCGTTTTAATCATCTGTTTAAGTAATCTCTGTACCCAAGATGGGGCTCAAATTCATGACACCAATATCAAGAGTTGTATGCTCCACTGACTGAGCCAGCCAGGTGCCCCTGATTCTACATTCAGACAAGCATAAGAGAATGACATGGTAATAATTTTCAGAGTAGTATTTCTATGACACATAAATGAGTGAGTTAGGCCTGGTCTTGTTGTTAGTGTGTGTGTGGTATGTGTGTGTGTGTGAGAGAGAGAAAGAGAGAGAGAGAGATAGTGTTAGCCATAAGCTCTGTCTAGAGCGGCCCTTCTCAAATTTTAATATATATTCAAATCACCTGGGTATGATCCTGCTTCAGTAGAGCTTATTTATTTATTTATTTATTTGAGAGAGAGCTCGAGCACAAGCCAAGGGAGGGGCAGAGGGAGAAGGAGACTCCCTGCTAGGCAGGGAGCCCAGCAGGGGCCTCCATCCCTGGACCCCGGGATCATAACCCAATGGCAGATACTCAACCGACTGAGCCACCCAGGCACCCCTTTAACTTGTTCTCTTGAAAATATTATAGAAGAAATACATAAATATATTCTCCTTAAGAAAAATGAAAACAGCCACATATAAAACTCAAGTCTCTTCTGACTATCCCCCTTCTCTCCCAGGCTGGGCCCCCTTCCTCTCCACCTCCTCCAAAGTGTATACTACTATGATATGCTGAGTAGCCTTCCAGAACTTTCTCTGTATGTTCTGTGAACCACACAGCACTACATGTTAAGAACATAAATGGTATCAGACTAGATGCATGTCATCCCACAATCTGCTACCTCGCTTTGGCAATGCTCATTGATTCGGAGCGCTTGCGTTCTCCTTTTTTGCTGCTGCCCGACAGTCATGGGGGATGTCCAGACCTGTGTTCACTTAGCCAGTCCCTGACTGATGGGCTTTTGGTTATTTCTAATTTTTCACAATCACAAACTACAAGGCAATGATTTTTTTGGTGTACCCACCTACTAAAGATGTGAGAGTTTTTCTAGACCCTCAGATATATTGCCTGATTTGGAATTTCTAGGTCACAAGGATATGCTTGTTTTTATTTTTTTAAAAGATTTTATTTATTTGAGAGAGAATACAGAGCAAGAGAGAGAGAGCATGAGTGTGGGGGGAGGGCAGAGAGAAAAGCAGACTCCCTCCTGCGCAAGGAGCCTGAATCGGGGCTCGATCCCATGACCCCTGGGATCAGGACCTCAGCCAAAGGCAGAGGCCTAACCTGACTGAGCCACCCAGGTGCCCCTCAGTAGAGGTTTTAACAAGCTTCCAGTTTACAGTGATGCTGCTGGTCTGTGGATTATATTTTGGTTAGCAAGGTTTTAGAGGACAGCTTATACATTAAAAAACTTTTTGTGGATATACCCTCAAGCAGTTCCTGGGCCAAACAGGGGTTTAACAAGCAGTTTCCATACTTGAAAAATGAAGGGATACTATTAGGAGGCAGCTCACTAAAGATTTCTACAAGGGTACCCAGCATGGGAGTCTCAGACTTAAGTGCTTGTATGGGTCAGTCAGAGCCCAGTGGAGACCATCCATGGGAGAAGCTCTACCTGTGGACAGGGCATTCTGCTCCTGAACTCCAGCTAATAGTTCCCAGGCAGAAATGCTGGCCTAGTGTGTCTATACTGCCCAATTTCTTTTTTTTTTTTTTAAAGAATTTATTTATTTATTTAACAGGCAGATCACAAGCAGGCAGAGAGGCAGGCAGAGAGAGAGAGAGGGAGGAAGCAGGCTCCCTGCTGAGCAAGAGCCCAATGCGGGTCTCGATCCCAGGACCCTGGGATCATGACCTGAGCTGAAGGCAGAGGCTTTAACTCACTGAGCCACCCAGGCACCCCTATACTGCCCAAATTCTTAAAGGGAATTGGGGATATACAATTTTCTGTGAAATATTCTGGTTTCCAAATATTTTCAATTAATTTTTTCCCAAGTACCCTTCAAGCTTAACTAACTCTGTTGGCCAAATGCAGACTTTGGGGTGCTTGCTTACTCTTTCTGGTCCAGTATTTTGCTAGGCCTTTGAGAGCTATAAAAGAAGAGGACTTGATTTCAGCTTTTCAGATGAGTGTGGTCTTGTTGGGAGCTATGATGTGTGCATATGGAGTAGCCAGGAAGCAACACAAAGATTTGTGTCTGCAACTGTGAGCCACTTGAGGAAGCCATGAAAACAAGCCCCAGTGAGACTGCAGATACTAGCCCAGCACTGAATCTTGTGATTTGCAGAAATGCCCTATGGGTGGGAAATAGATCTTTACCTGGTCTGAGTGGGTTAGTTAGTGCTGATGGATAGACCGTGAAGTTATTATTATTCAGCGCCAACTTTGATAGTTAAGCAGGTAACAGGGACTTGAGACAATTCTGGTTTGAGAAACAGATTCATCATTCACTCAAATATTAGTGGAATCTGCCACGAATACTACAAGAAACAGAGTACTTGCAGAAAGAAAAAGATTTTCTAATAGTTGTATGGTTTGCAACTGCCTTCAGTACTATGGAGACAACATACAAATAGCATTTAATGAATCATTATCTGAAATGAAGTCATGAAAGTTCATTTGAATAAACAGATGGGGTATCGTAAGCTAAATAATGGTCCCTCCCCCAAAGATGTTCATGTTCCAATTCCTGGAAATTGTGAATGTTACTTTATGTGGCAAGAAGGACTTTGCTGGTGTGATTAAGTTAAGGATTTGGAGGTATGGAGATTATCCTGCAGTATCTAGGTGGCACAATGTAATCACAAGGGTCTTTATAAAAGGGAGGCAGGAGGGAGGCAGGAGGCAGGGGGCAGGAAAGGAGAAATTGGAGGATGGGGCCATGAGCCAAGGAATGCAGCCAGCCTCCAAAAGCCAGAAAAGACAAGGAAATGGATTTTCCCCTAGAGCCCCAAGAAGGGACATAACCCTGCTGACACCTTGATTTTAGTCCATCGAGATTATTTGGGACTTTTGACCTCCAGAAGTGCAAGATAATAAATTCGTATTGTTTTCAGCCACTAAGTTTGTGGTACTTCATTATAGAAACAATAGGAAATAAATACAGATGACGGAGGGATATAGAGGACCAGAAGTATGAAAGCTTCTGAAATTTTTTGAGTCCCAAACATAAGCAGAGGGAAGTGGTTTTCTATTAATGATAGTCTGCACTTGCTATATGTAAAATATATACTTGCTATATATAAAATGATTTCTTCAGATATACCAAATCTCTGTTGACTTACATGGAACATGGGAGTGACATGTTCATTATACTTCCATGTAACGAGATTATGTCAGAGAAACTAAATCAAGACAATAAAGGTAATGGGCTTAGCAAAATGTCTAACAGATAGTAGGTGCTCATTAAATGCTAATTCTTTCTACTTGCCCGTATAGATCTTAGATCTTGAGTAATAAAAGCATAATATATTTACATGTGGATGTCATGCTTGAAGTTTGTTCCTTTAACGTGCAACAGTTTTTTCCAGCTTTATTGAGATATAATTGACATAGAACATTGTATGAGTTTAAAGTGTAGAACGTGATGATGCAATACACATACATATTGTGAGATGACTACTACACACAACAGGGTTCGGTAACACCTCCATCACATCCCATAATTACCTTTTCTCTTTCTTTCTTTGGTGAGAATATTTCAGATTTACTGTCTTAGCAGTTTTCAAGTATGTAATACAGTATTGTCAAACATCCTCACCAAGCTGTACATTAGATCCCCAGAACTTACTCATCTTCCAACTGGAAGTTTATACCCTTCAACTAACATCTTCTTATTACCCCCACTGCAAACATTTGTTTTATTGTGCAACTTGAATGTTCTGAAACCTTAATTTAGTACATGAATAAAGAGAAATATGCAGTCTTACCGGAAAACACTAGGCAATTAAAGGGTCAATCTGAAACAGACACAAGAATGGGATGAAACTTACTTATTTTTGACTTCATAGTTGCCAGAATTAATCAGATCATAAATGTGCATAATTTCTTTTCATTTGGAATTTTTAAGTGCTTATTCTTAGCAGTTAATTTTAATTTCATGTTAAATGAACCGTTATGAAATACTTATGAGGAAAAATATTTTTAAACCATGTGCTCATTTAAAAATATAATTTAGTACTTTCTGCAGGCAATAAAATGTGCTATATTAGTTACAACACACCATGATTGGTGGGAATGCATTCCTAAATAGGAATGCATTTTTTACTGAACTAAAGAAAATCAAACACTGCCTTAATATATATATATATATATATATATATATATATATATATATATTTTGAAACAGAGTGTATCATTGCTCAATGAAAAAAGGACAGTTTAAAAAAAAAGATTTTATTTATTAAAGAGATGAGAGCATTAGTGGGAGAGCACAAGCAGGGGGAGCAGCAGAGGGAGAGAGAGAAGCAGACTCCCCACTGAGCAGGAAGCTCGATGTGGGACTTAATCCCTGGACCCCAGGATCATGGCTGGAGCCAAAGGCACCCACTTAACCAGATGAGCCACTCAGGCACCCCAAAATGACAGATTTTTGTTTTCTGGAAATTCTGTGTTAGAGATTGTACAAGGATAAAGTTGTTTTCCCATTCTACAATGTTGACAGAATTTTAGAAATGGCTAAGAGACTCCCTTGCCTTCCTCTTTCTTGGTGTGGTTTAGGCCTCCTCCCCTACCTTCACTGGAATGAAACTTGCTATTCCCTTGAGTTTATCTCATTTTAACAAATATCTGTCTACTCATCTATGCTGCTGGAAGGAAAGGTGTTGATTAATCAAAGACAGATTACCTTCACTAGAATAAATTTTACAAGCACAGAGAATATGGGTTTTTTTTTTCTTCTTTTTTTCACCATGTTAATCCCAGACCCTACCATAGTGCCTTAGCTGAGTTCAGCTGTTAGCAACAGGGATCCAAAATGCTAGTTGAAACAAAACAGATTTTTCTTTATTGTAAAAGAAGCTCAGTGTTAGGCAAACTAGGTGACTCCTATGATTACTGCACACCCAGAATCCATTTCTTTTGCTCTGCCATCCTTGTTCCATGGCTATCATCCTTGGGGGTAACTTATGGTTCAAGACTACTGGAACTCCAGCCATTTTGCCCCACATTAGGTAGGAAGCAGTTGAAAGGGGAAATGGTCTAACGAATTCTTTCCTTTGTCTTGCTACCTTTTAAGAAGCTTTTCTGAAAATCCCATCCAACAGCTCTCACTTATGTTTTTCTGGCTACAATTAAGTTAGAGGACCATCTAATAACAGGGGAGTCTGGGAAATGTAATTTTTTAAATTGGACACATTAGCCATGCTAAGTAAAACCAGTGATCTCATTCTAACAAGGGGAGAAAGTGGTAAAATGAGATCAATAAGGACAATGTAATGAGTTTTCTGTAAAGCAAATTTATTCCGTTTATAAGACTAGTCTTTGGATTCAACCCCCCACCCACCCCATCTATTCTTAAACTTAAAATTTTTTTTTTTTAAAAATTGAAATGATGTTAAATTTTTTCCCCTCCTAAAGTCTTTACCGGACCAGATAACAAGTTGTTAACTCTGTCAGTCCTCGAATATTATTGACATTTTACTGGTATAAGAAATTAAAAATCTAGGGAATTCTTGGACTGCATAGGTGACCTCTAAGATTTCTCCCTACTCCAAGATACACAGATGGATCTGTCTCTTCAATACAGCCTATATGCTTCATGCTTTCTGCTTAGAAGTTCTTGCTAGGTAATACACTGGCTAATTTATCAAGTATCTCTCTTGTTGGCCAAAGTGCTAACACCTAGAGACACAAAGAAGAGCTGCCACCTCCAGGTCCATAGCCAGGGCTTGCTTTTGTGAAATTGAATAAAGTAAACTTCATTTAAAATGGAGTCAGGAGACCAGAAGGGGGAGCTCTCACCCTAACATTTGTCCTCTTGCAGACCACCACCCCCACAACAGGAAGAAGCCTATAGATTCTTACCTCACCAGGAGGCAGTAAGATTTTCTCCTACCCCAACAACAGCACAGCCAATGAGAGATTCTCCCAACTCAACCAATGAAAAGCAACTATATTTGGAACTCCCAATTTGGACTTTTTGTTTATAACAGCCCCTCAAAATCCCTCCCCTTTGAGACAGTATTCCTCTCCTTTGTTCTCCAAACTTGCCTTTGGTTTTGCAGAAGCTTGCATGTCCGCAATTGCAATTCTCTTGCTATTCTCAAATAAAACCAGTTTTTGCTGGTCAAATAACTGACAGTTTTATTTCTTAACTTCTGCAAAGTTAACACTTTGCAGAAAGAGAGAAAAACTCTTTGGGGCACCTGGTGACTCGGTTAAGTGTTCAACTCTTGATTTTGGCTTGGGTCATGGTCTCAGAGGTGTGAGAATGAGCCAGGCATCAGGCTCTTTGATCAGCAGGGAGTCTGCTTGGGATTCTCTCTTTCTGCCCCTCCCCCTACACTTGTGTGCATGCATGTTCTCTCTCTAGAATAAAAAGAGAGAAACTCATTAAACGATATATAAAGGGGTAATTGTTATGAGGATGTAGGGGAATCTCACAGACAGCCAAAACCAGAAAAATATAGTCACTTTGCCTTAAAGTTGGGCTTTTAAAAGTTGGGAATGGAAACTATCTCTATTTCTCATGGAATAACATGGCCTTTCAAGTTCTTTTTTGCTTTTCTCTGTGAACCAAATTTCTTTACTACTTACATATTTTCCTTCCCCCAGTAAGTTTTGTTGGCATGGGGGTTTGGCTCCTGTGGTACAATCTCTATTTTGCCATTCCAGATTCCCAAGCAATAGTTTCATTGATTCAGTGAGGGTCATGTTACCATTCCTAGTTCAAATAGCTGTGGCAAGGAGTGAGGCAATTAGTACAAGTATGTCCTTCTAAAGTATACTCCTTCAGCAGCCCCTAGAGAGTGAGCATGTGAGGAGAGGGAAAGTTATGTGCTGCAGTTATAGTACATTTTTTTTCCCTCCATTAATTTCCATCTCCAGCCTCCCTCTGGGTCCTGATGTCAGGTCCTTTTCCCCCATTAGGGCGGCAGATCGAAGACCTTCACTATTACTCGTACCATTTCTTAAAGCATTTTGTGCACGAACATTCTTATTGTTTTCTTCTCTAATTCCATGCACATTTCTTCAGACAGAATGTTTTAAGAGGAAAGCAATGTGGTGATTACCATACATAAGCCTCTAAAGTCATATCACCCCCTCCCCAACTTCTGCCCCATCAAGAACTTAGGAAGTGGTCTAGTACCACTAGAATGAGTGAGAGCATAGCAAGTGGTAAGAAGCAAAGCACCAGAGTCAATCTATCTGGATTTGAAGGTACTCCTTTACTATTAGTAAAGACTGTTCTGTGCATCCGCTTCAATAGCTGTGAAATTGGGATATTACCAACCACGTAAGATCACTGTAATAACTAAGTAATCAATTCAAGGCATCAACCTAGTGCTTGAACTTAAGAAATACTCATTAAATATTCACAGTTGAGACAGCACAGGTGAGTATCAGAACTGTGGACAATCCAGTGTTGAGACACCATATGAAAGCTGAAAACTAGGTGGGTGTCTGGACTAATTCTGGAAATATGAGTCTTACTACAATGGTTAGACTCTGAGACAGTTGATGCTATTTGTCTGTTGAATTTTAAAAGAAGATTTGATATCAGGTACTCTGTGGCACTCCCCTCGATGTTTTTGCCTCTAGAATATAATGATTTCAATGGATAGATTCCATTAGGATAAATTCTAATTATTTCTAAGAATGAAATAATTTTCACCTACACAGGCCACTTTTCACTTTTGCTACATTATTTAAATATAATTAGACTCTGTACCATAACCAAAACTGTTTCTAGAGGTACACACACTCAGTTTTATAAGCTGATTAAAACTGGAATTTTTTTTTTTTTTTTAAGATTTTATTTACTTGAGAGAGAGAGAGCACACATGGGCAAGAGGGGCAGAGGGAGAGAGAGAAGCAGACTCCCTGTTGAGCAGGGAGCCTGATGCAGGGCTCCATCCCAGGACCCAGAGAGATCATGACCTGAGCTGAAGGCTGATACTTAGCTGACTGGGCCACCCTGGTGCCCCCAAACTAGGATTTTTATCTAGGTATTTCTCAGGAAATTTTTCAGGCATTTTACAAAATGTTCATTTCATTACTGATTAAAGTATTAGGATAGTTCCATACATATGGATGCCAAATAAAATAAGTATCTACAAATCTTCATAAATTTATATTTATATATGTTTATACTATACATGCTACTAATTTGGGTCTAAACTAGGCCTAAACATGACATCCTTTTATCTATAGTAAAGTTGAAATTAGCCTAGCAAATCTTTATTAACCACTAAATCAAAAAGACATATAACTGCAATATGGAAAGACCTCAATTATTATTATTATTTTAAAGATTTTATTTATTTGAAACAGAGAGTGAGCATGAGTGGGGAAGGAGCAGAGTGGGAGGGAGAAGCAAACGCCCCACTGAGCAGGGAGCCCTATGCAGGGCTCAATCTCTGGGCTCCTGTATCATGACCTGAGCTGAAAGCAGATGCTTATTAACCAACTGAGCCACCCAGGTGTCCCGAGACCTCAATTATTAATGCTACAAATACCGGAAATAATTTTTCAGCAAATATGTAAAAGGACCTGAGTACCACAATAGCATTTTCTCTAGGGAAATAAATGGCTTCTTTCCTTTGCTGGTAGAGGCCAAGTCTTAAATATTAATTTGCTCACATTTGTCACCACAAACACAATGACTTTCTCCTTGTGGCCAAGGTGCCATGATGAGTGTCACTCAAGTGTGTATCTCTCTACACAGGTTCTGCTTTAGATTTATGCCCAATGAGCTATGTACCCATCAATATAGCACAGACCTCTTTAGTTGGCAAGGGCTATTTTCAAGAATATATTTAACACCTGATTCCTTAATACAGCTGCAGATCCTCTCTATTTTTGCCTCAAATTCTGGATTGGGTTACTTTTATATCTCCCTTTTTGAAAAAAAAGATGGTTGCTACCACTCACCTACAGGCCAAGTTTGCCACTTAGGACCTGTGTAAGCTTGATGTAACCCAATCCCTGTATTCAATCTCTTCTTGTAGAAAATGGGTATTCCTTCATCACCGAAAGCTGGAAGTGTTTGAATATTTTTATGACATGCATGCACTGCCATACAAGTGCCTTGCAATAAGTTTTTTTGAAAGCACCCATTAAATTGTAGTTTTAAGATTGAGGCACTGGGGTGCCTGGGTGTTTCAGTCCTTAAGCTTCTGCCTTCCGCTCAGGTCATGATCCCATGTTCCTGGGATGGAACCCCATATCAGACACCTCCGCGCTTGGCGGGGATGCCTGCTTCTCCCTCTCCCACTTCCCCTGCTTGTTCTCTCTTGCTGTCTCTGTCTCTGTCAAATGATTAAAATCTTAAAATAAAAAAAAATTATGAGGCACTGATATTTTTCAAAAAATGTTTTAAAAAGCTTGGTTAGGTTCCACAGATTCTTTCTTTGAAACATCTATGAAAAGCCTCCATGCACTAAATTAAAAAAAAAAAAAATCACCAAGACAAGCTAATGCTATTAATAGGAATGGAACTTTACAGAAAATTCTTTTATTTTGGTGGTGTCTTTGAATTTATCTGAAACCCATTCACACTGCATGGAGTTGATTGGGAGGGAAAAGGATTACTAACCCCCAAAAGATTCCCTTTTTGTATATGACCACAGCTACAAAACCAAATGCTAGGCCTTGTTTCGAGGTTTTACTCCTTGACAAAGCCTCAATTTTTCTTTTTAAAAAACTGATCTCCATTTTACGACCTCTGCATTTTGGACTGAATCCTGCAACACTTGGGCAACAACCTGATTAAAAACCCCAGGCTTCTCCTCCCCGGGTCTCTCCCGCCCTCTAGTCCTTGCCATTGCTCTGTAAGCTAAGGTAGCGGCAGCTTCCCCGGGATCCCTGGAGCGCGCAAGCCGGGCCGACTTCCGGCCGGGCGGGAGCCAGGCGCCCCTCCCTCCCCCAAGAGCGCGAGATTCTTCGCAATTTTCCCGCGAGGCCGCGGCGATGCGCGGCACCGCTCGCCGGGCCCCAGAGTGCCCTGCGGGTCTAGAGCGCGCGAGCGCCCCTCCACTGCCGAGCGGCCGCGGGAAAATTCCAAAAAAGTCAAACAAAACAAAAAACCAGTACGGGGCAAAGCCAAATTTGCAAGCCACAGAACCCGGGCGGAGGCGTCCTTTCTGCCACTGCCCAAACTGCTGAAGCAGCTCTGGCGCAGACCACCCGGTAAGACAGAGGCCGCAGAACGAGAGCGAAGGCGGCTGCTTCCCTCGGGCGTCTGGCCGAGACGTCAGCCTCGGGGTGGGGGTGGGGAGGGGGAGTGCAGGGAGGGAAGACTCGCGAGAACGTTCGCCGTGCCTTGCGCGTCTAGGTGGATGAGCGGAGCCCCCGCGGTGTGCTGGGGGTGAAGAGGGGCGGTGGGGAGGGTTTTGGGGTGGTGCCAGCCCGCGGTGGGGCGGGGGCGGCGGGCGAGGGGCGGGGACAGAGGGCGGGCCAGGCCCGGGGGTGGAGCCGGCGCAGGGGTCGCGCGGAAGGGAGCCCCCGGAGCGGCGCGACCTCGGAGTGGGCGTTTCGGTCTTTTTGTTCACTGAACGCTGGCAGCTATGTCTGCTTAAAAGGAGAGGTGCAAAGGTGAATTTCTTCACCCCGGATCCGTGGGAGCTGTGAAAATTCGCCTCTTCTAACCCATCACCCTCTACAGCTGGTCGCTTGCTCTCCGTCCCCCTGCCCCCAGGGCGCTGGGAGGGAGCGAGGCTCTTACCCCTTCCCGCCCTCCAGGCCCTTCATCGCACACGGGGAGGAAGGTTCTGATCGGCGACCGTCTACCCGCAACAGCCTTTCGTTGAGCGCCAGGCCAAGTCGCGTCCAAATCCCTGAGAGATTTTTTGGGGGGGAGGTGGTGTTTCTTGGCTTGCTTTTTTGTATTTACGTGGGCGCTTTTACAACCATGAACCTTCTGTGGTCATCTTGTATGGGTTAGAAGTCTGGAGGAGGAAAAGATCAGGACTTTTTGAAACATGAGAAATTTGGGACCGGGATTTTAAAGGAAAGAGGCCGAGTACTTTTCCAGCGAAGACCTGTATGTGCCAGTGCTTTTCTCCTAATCTGAAACTGTTGGAAGAATCCCTGGCTGCCGGTTTCCTAATAACCTGCCCATTTAGTGCATGTTAACTGATGTGATTGACTTACCATTTATCACATGAGGAGGGCACTGTTGGGCCACCCAACTTCAGCTATTTATGGATGTCACTCACCTTCAGTGATGTGCAGCTCAGAACCTTTTTCCCCTTAGAGAGGGGAGGAAAGGTTGTTACAAGTGATTGAATTCATACCATGTGTTGGGATCATTTATTACATAAGCTTAGATAGAAAACATGTTCGTTGTGACTTTATCCATTAAACTTAAATCAAACGTTTCAATATAGTGGACTGTGCCAGATTCACAGGGAAGAAGCATTTATATGCATCAAAACAGAATTTGCTTTTCTCATATTAAAGACCTCTCTCCGCAGAGTTAAAGTTAGGCCCTGCTTATTTAGAATTGGACTAATTTTACTTTGGTATATATTATATTTTAATTAATCTTTTTTATTATTCAGTCATATTTCCCTTGATTTCTTGAAAAACATTTACTAAGGTTCCAGAAAAGAAAGGCAACGTAGTTTGGAATTTTTTGTTCTCTAATGAAAAGCATTAACTGGGTGTGGAAGATGTGTTGCTGCATCTATGTGAAACTGTGCATGTACATTTAAAAATAAATAGTATTTTAAACCAGTTCCATATTTCAGCAAGTAGTTCCAGTAACAATTATACAGATTTTGTATTTATGAAAACCAGCTTCAAGGAGGCCAGCCTGGCCAGTAGAAAGTTGGATTGATTACCTAGGCCACATGGGTAGAAAAATCTCGCATGGTGTGGCAGTTCCAAATTGGTAGTAGTGGAGCCTCAAAGCAGGCTGGAAATCAGTACCAAATGGATTTATAAAATTTAAGTTGGGGTATGTATATTCTCTGTTCTTGTTTATGGATCTTGAATGACTTACTTTAATATGAAAGAACACCTGTGGGAGAAGTACTTTTGAGTTAACAGTGCTTCAATAGAAATGTAGTAGAGAAGAAAAACTTAATTTACCAGAAAAGTTAGGTAACGCTACAGATCTGGAGCATTTTATTTTCTACTAGATACCATTTTTTTCTTTTTTATTACTCTGTTTGGAAGAGACCTTGCAGTGCTAACTGATCCATTCTCTTAGGCTCTTCATAAGTTCTGCTACGTATGCAGAAATCATTTCCCTCTTAAGGTCTCTGATACAGGAACATCTATAAGCTTCCTGGTACCTTTCTCTAGTTATAGGGAAGCCGAGTTCATATGGAAATCACCTTTTGACTCTGTATACTCTGTTTTCTGAAGAATTAAGTAATTTTTAGTAAATTTAGTTTTTTGGAATTGTGCATGATTACTACAATTCATTTTTAGAACATTTATACCACCCTAACAAGTTTGCACATGCAAGTTCGTAGTTGATCCTAGCTGTGGGTTTCAGCTAGGCAATCAGGCAACCATTAATTTGTGTTCTGTCTCTGTAGATTAGCCTTTGGGCATCCATATAAATGGATTCATAAAGTAAGTGCTGTCTTATCTCTGACTTCTTTCACTTAGCATGATGTTTTTGAGATTTATCCATTTTGTAACATGTATCAGTTTTTCTTATTTATTGCAAAATAGTATCCCATTGTATGGATATACCATATTTTTTTTATCTGTTCATCTGTTTGTGGAATTGGTGGACATTTGAGTTACTTCTACTTTTTGGCTATTAGGAATAATGTTGCTGTGGACATTCATGTGCAAGTCTTTGGAAATACGTTCTCATTTTTCTTAGATAGATACTTACGAGTGGAATTGCAAGGTTGTATCATAAGTTCATGTTTAACTTTTTAAAGAAACTGCCAGACTTTTCGAATGGGGCTGTACCATATTATATTCCCACCAGCAATGTATAGGGGTTTTAATTTTTCCAGAACACCATTTACTGTGCCTTTTTAAAATAGCCATCGTAGTGGGTGTGAAAGTAGTATTTCATTGTGGTTTTATTTTTATTTTAAAAAAGATTTTATTTATTTATTTGACAGGAAGAGAGACAGTGAGACAGGGAACTCAAGCAGGGAGATTGGGAGAGAGAGAAGCAGCTTCCTGCTGAGCAGGGAGCCGGACAAGTGCCAATCTTAGGACCTAGGGATCATGACCTGAGCTGAAGGCATATGCCCAGTGCCCAATGACTGAGCCACCCAGGTGTCCCTCGTGGTTTTAATTTGTGTTTCCCTATTGGCCAGTGATGTTGAATATATTTTCATATGCATATTAGCAATTTCTTTGTCAGTTTTGAAATATCTGTTTTTAATTGGGTTATGTCAACCTTTTAAAGGTAAAAGGTAGGTGATTCAGGCAGCAAAATCAGGTTTATTTAGGAACAGCAGAGGAACCGTAATTCAGGACAAGCAAACTGTGGTGAACCGTAAAAGTCCTGAGAGCAAAGTAGGCGTGTCCTTTTTAGAGGAAGGGAGGCGATTTGGGAGGGTCTTTTTTGAACAGAAATTTAATGGAAGGAAATGAGAATTTGAAACGGTGGCAGCTTCTCATTGGCTGTAGGTGAGGGCAGCTTGTTGTTGCTGGGCGGAGAGCAAACCTTCCTTCTTACTGCTGGACTGTGTAAGCTGGAACAAGTGATATGTGTGTCAGTCATCTCTTCATAGTTTCAAAATTCCAATTTTGAGTTAGATTTCTTTAACACCTTTTCAAACCTTTCTTAGTATCACTGATCAAAAGTTGAGCCATCTGTTCCTTGTTAGAATTGTTTTTGCCTTTGGTGCTAGGAAGGGCCTTTCCTGTACCTCATGTCCCACAGCATAGGGAGGTGCACAGATTGAAAACCACTGAAGCCACCTTTGAGTAACAAGGAACAGTGGGAGGGAGAACTCTCAGGTATTTCTGATTCAAAGTCTGTATCTTATCAAGGTTATAAGCATTGGAGATCTCTTGAAGTGTTGAGGCCACATCACCCAGTTGGGTATGTCCTTCCTACAAGGTTTTGACAGACAACAGGTATAAAACTTAAAAATGATTATACAGAATGATATGAGGAGGAGAATAATGACATCAGTTTATGTAATAGTCCTGAACCAGGAACCCAAACCTGAAAGTGACTGACTACAGAGCAAAGCACCCAAGATCTTCAGGTGGAATTTATCGTAGCTAATATATTTGTTCCCTAATTTTATGTGATTGGGTTTCCACTTTGGAGGATTTATCCATGTGCAACAGGTGGTGTTTGCTATGGAATAAATGCTTCCTTTTTCAGCAAGTAGGTAATCAAAGGCTATATGCATAACTCAAAGATATTGTGGGTTCAATTCCAACACTGTAATAAAGCGAATATTACAGTAAAGTAAATATTGCAATAAGGCGAGTCATGTTTTGGTTTCCCAGTGCATATAAAAGTTATGTTTATACTATATTGTAGTCTATTAAGTGTATGATAGCATTACATCTTAAAAAATACATACCTTAATTAAAAAAGACTTTATTACTAAAAAATGCTAACCATCTGAGCTTTCAGCAAGTTATAATCACTGATCACAGGTCACTGTAACAAATATAATAATGAGTAAGTTTGAAATAGCATGAGAAGAACTAAAAGGTGACATATAAAGTGAGCAAATGCTTTTGGAAAAATGGCACTAATAGACTTGTTTAACTCTGGGTTGCCACAAACCTTCAGTGTGTGGAAAAAAAATTTGAAGTATCTGTGAAGTGCTATAAAGTGAAGCACAGTTAAATAAGGAATGCCTGTGCTTTAGCAAGTGATGGAGTGTTTGTTGTTGGGCTCCTGTTGTCTTACGGCAGGGCTTGGCAAGTTTTCCCAGTTCCAGAGGGAGATTTCTAGTCATTCGTTCATTTTGTCCATTGTCATGGAAGTCCACAAAAAGGGTGAGTGCCCTTCTGATGGAGGCAAATCCAGAGTCACATATACCTCCTGGGAGTTACCTTTTTAATGTGGCAATGAAGTTTTAGTTGGGAAAACCTATGTGAGGCTTCAGATTTCTTGTGGATGTCCGTGGGGGCAGTTGGAAATCCAAGTATGCATTGGCTGCCCCTGGTGGTCTAAACATTCATAGGCCCAGCGAGAGGCCCAGTGATTCACCACAAAGATAAAACCGCATACTGCACATAGGACTCCTACTGTGGTTTGATTATTAATAATGGTATTAATTGGGATTATTCGGTTGGCCCTTTTGAGCCCAGGGTCACTGGTTTTTTAGGGACTAATTAGGGAGAAACTGTCTTATTCTGTGGACTCTGTTCTTGAAGGCCGTACAGACGGGGGTTATTTTGCTACAGCTGGCAGCTGTGAGGTAGTAGTGAGAATGGGGAACTGTGTGAGTGGAATGGGTGTAATTAGTTGCATTGGGAGTTATGATGGGACAGAGGGTAGGGAAATCCTGTAAAAACTGTTGTAGAAATTTGACTCAGAAAGAAGTATCTTCACCTCCCTCCCCTCCAGCAACCCTCAGTTTGTTTCCTGTGATTAAGAGTCTCATGGGGGGATGGGGTAAAAGAGTGATGTTATGAACACTGGGTATTATTATAAGACTGATGAATCACTGACCTCTACCTATGAAACAAATAATACATTATATGTTAATTAATTGGATTTAAATTTTTTTAGAAGTTTGCTTGGGGAAAAAAAATGAAAGAAATACCCTGAAGGATGAGGGTATAGTTAGTGGTTGCATTGGAGATGAAGGCAAAGTTGGCTGCAGGGAAGACTAGAAGTTCACAGCTGTCGTGGACAGATCCAACACTGAGAAATTCTTCCTCTTTTGCCAGGGAAAGGGAAATGTGTGGCGTCTCTCCCAGTTGGATGGGGTGACCTGATGGGGTGGAAGCCAGCAGTGTGGGCAATGAAAGGATTTACCTGAGGCAGAACAAAGGTGATAGAAATTTATTTAATACACCCAAGGAAGCAGGAGGCAAGATATCGAAGGAGAGGTTGTCTGCCATGGTAGTGGGTTTTTAAAGGTGGAAGGTGAAGAGGTATGGGTACATGGAAGTTTCCCTTTTTTGGTAGCTGTGCCTGGTTGTAAGTATCTATTTGGTCAGTTAGGGCTTATGGGTATTTGGAGGTGGGTGGCCATGTGGTTGCTATGGGCCCTTTTACATTGATCAAGTTTTCACTGCTCAAACCTTTTGGCCAAAAATGGCTTCTACAAAATGCAGACAAGGGCATTGTCTCACCAGCATAGAGAAGAAGAAAATAAGGTGAGAAAAAGCAGAAAGGAGAGAATGTACAGGTCTACCCTCATCATCTTGGGAAAACTCTGCTTTAGCTGTTGTTTGCTTCAGTTCCTGGAAATCCTTAATTTTAGGTCACCATTTGGTGTGCATGTTTAGTCCGGGTTTGAGGGTTTCTTTAGATGAGACCCATGGATCCAGGAGTCAACTCCATGGGATTTGCTGGCATAAGAATTAGTCAATAATTACCTTTCTAGTGTGGTTGAAGAGTCTTTTTGAAGTTGTCTTTTCTAATAAAGGAAATCCCCAAGTTACAGAGTGTTGTGGTTGGGGTCTTCATCTCCTGGGAACATGCTGTGAAAAGATTGTTCTGTTAGTGCATTACTGTTTTCAAGGGATGTAATTAGACCTTTGCAGTACTGAAGTATATCTCCTTTTATTAGGTGTGGGTCAAAAAATGTTGAAGCAGATGCATAGGGCACTCAATAATTATCTCAAAGATGAGAACTTGTGGATTCCAAAGGGGTGGATCTGAGATTAGGAAGGACTAAGGCAGTTCTTTTGGCCAGGGTGTTTGAAAGTTTTCCACAAATTTTGCCAATTGAGTTTTGATTTTGCTGCTGGTTTATTCAGTTAGTCCTGAAGACTGAGGATGATAAGTGAAGGAAGGATGTGAAGGATGATAATTGACAGTGAAAATGCTACAGAGCCGGCCAGACATCATAGACTCACCATAATATTTGAACAATAAAATGAGTCACTTGCTCACTGTAGGATTTAAGAGGGGTTCCTCAGGTAGGGATGATTTTTTTTTTCCCCAGTTGGATTTTAGCTACTGAAGAGGAAAGTTGCTTGTCCACATGTAAAGGCTTTGGCCCAGTGGGAAGACATCTGAATCATTGCCAAGACATATTTGTACCCATGAAATGGAAGTAGCTGAATAAAGTCTATTTTCCAAACCTCGAATGCTTGATTTGGCAATTTAAAGTGTCCAGGAGCAGTGAGGCTAGGTTTCCCTGGATTGTGTTTTGGGCAAATGGGGTAGTCAGAGTAGGCCTTTTTTGTGGCTTTGTTAATATTTCCTCACTGGTATTGATTCAGAAACCTTATCATTTTATCCATAGACCACTGATTTAGAGCATGTATGGTGGTCAATAACGGGAACTTTAAAAATAAACTCAAAATGGATTAAAGACCTAAGTGTGAGACCTGAAACCATAAAATTCCTGGAAAAAATTTCTTTGTAATTTCTTTGACATTGGCCATAAAAAATTTTTCTAGATATGTCTCCTGAGGCAAGGGAAACAAAAACAAAAACTATTGGGAATATATCAAAATAAAAAACTTCAGCACAGTGATGGAAACCATCAACAAAACAAAAGGCAACCTACTGAATGGGAGAAGGTATTTGCAAATAGCATATCCAATAATGGGTTAATATCTGAAATACATACAGAGGTTATACAGTTGAACACCAAAAAAAAAAAAAAAAAAATCCAATGAAGAATGGGCAGAGGACCTGAATAGACATTCCTCTAAAGAAGACATACAGATGGCCAAAAGACATAGGAAAAGATGCTCAACATCACTAGCCATCAAGTAAATGCAGATCAAACCCTCCCTGGGATATGACCTTACACCTGTCAAATGGATAAAATAAAAAAGACAGGAAATAACAAGTGTTGATGAGGTTGTGGAGGAAAAGGAACCCTTGTGCACTGTTGGTGGGTATGCAGATTGGTGTAACCATTGTGAAAAACAGTATGGAGTTTCCTTGAAAAAATTTTTTTTTAAATATTTATTTATTTGACAATGAGTGACACAGCGAGAGAGGGAATGGGAGAGGGAGAAGCAGTCTGTCCGCTGAGCAGGAAGCCTGGTCCAGGACTCCGTCCTAGGACCCTGGGATCATGACCTGAGCCAAAGGTAGCCGCTTAAATGACTGAGCCACCCAGGTACCCCTCGAAATATTAAAAATAGAATTATCACATGATTCAGTAATCGCACTGCTGCTGTTTACCCAAAGAAAATGAAAGCATATATATTTTGAAAAGATATATACACCCTTTGTTTATTGCAGCATTATTTACAATAGCCAAAATATAGAAATAACCCATGTCCATTGATAGATGAATGGGTGAAGGTGTGGTGTACGTACACACACACACACACACACACACACACACACACACACATTGGAATATTACTCAGCCATAAAGAAGAGATATTTCCATTTACAATAACATGGATATACCTAGAGGGTATAATGCTCAGTGAAATAAGTCAGGCAGAAAAAGACACACATGTGATTTTTACTCTTACATGGAATTTAAGAAATAAAAACAAATGAACAAACAGAAAAAAGAGGCAAAAATCCCAGATTCCTAAATACAGAGAACAAACTGGTGGTTGCCAGAGGAGAGGTGGATGAAGTGATGGGTGAAATAAATAAAGAAATTAAGAGGTACACTTAACTTGATTAATATTGAAGAATGTATAATAGTGTTGAATCATTGTGTTACACACCTGAAATGAACATAACACTAGTTGTTTATTTTATGTTAATTTAAAAAGGGAAGAAAGAGGAGCACTTGGGTGGCTCAGTGGGTTAAAGCCTCTGCCTTCGGCTCCGGTCATGATCCCAGGGTCCTGGGATTGAGCCCTGAATCGGGCTCTCTGCTCAGCGGGGAGCCTGCTTCCTCCTCTCTCTCTGCCGGCCTCTCTGCCTACTTGTGATCTCTCTCTGTCAAATAAATAGAAATCTTTAAAAAAAAAGTGTGTGTGGGGGGGGGGAAAGAACTAGAATTACAGAATTTCTGGCAGGATTGAGTTTTTATTTGGCCCAAAACACAAGTTTCTCTTTTTATCATACCAGCCACCATTTGATTGCCAGTATTGTTTTTCCTTTTCTGGTGCTGATTGTTGGTGTCTCTAGTCAAGTCTCTTCAGGCTACCCTTTGGAGGTGAGTTCCTTTGGACCATAACAGAGGTTTGACTTTTGGACCCTATGAGACCAGCATTTTTTGTGGAAAAGTCAGTGAGGTGATTTCCTCTACCTTTCAGAGAGTCAAGCTTAGAATGCCCCTGGACCTTAATACTAGCCAAAGCAGCAGGTAAGAATATAGCATCCAATAATTACTGAAGGTAAGGGCCGTTTTCAATTTTATCTCTGCTGGAATTATAAAAGCCACGTTGTTTATATAACATTCCAAAATCCTGAGCCACTCCAAAGGCATGTCTATTCTTTTTTTTTTGTGAAAATTTTACCCTAAGGAAACATTTCCTAGGAAAATGTTATCCTAAGCCCTTGCTTAGGATACAGCCTTAAAGAGTGCATATAATTTGACTTCATGGGCTGAAATAGCCAAAGGCAGAGGTGCTAGGTCAATTATTTCAAAAGTTGATATCGCATACTCAGCACAATATTTACAATTTTCATCTTTCAGGTAAGAACCATTGGTGAACCATGAAAAGTCAGTGTTACCTGAAGTTTTCTGTAAATCATGTGAGGCCCCAGGTGATTTGTCAGTATTTAGTAGTTGTGGGAGGCTTTCATCAGTAGAGGAGGGGAGAAGATTAGCAGGATTAAGGTTACTGTAGTGAACAAGAGTGATATAAGGGGCAGTTACTGGGACGATTTCATAGGAAGTGAAATGGCTAAATGAAAGATGTTCTGTATGATGAGAGTTAAGAACAGCTTTGACAGCATGTGGCACAACGATAGTTAGAGGGGATCCCATGATTGTTCCTTCAGTGGCCTTTACAAGAAGGGCAGTAGCAGGTATAGCAGTGAGGAAGGGGGATATCCCTGGGCTACAGGTTTTAGTTGTTGACTGTAATATCCTGTGGGTTGGTGGTGCACCTCATGTTTTTGGGTGAGTATCCCAAGGGCATTCCATTTTTCATATACAGCCAAGAAAGGGAGTTGATAATTGGGGTGTCCAAGGGCCAGGAGATGGTTATTAAATCTTTCAAGATCTGAAAAATCATGTCATCGCAATCTTCCTAGGTTAGAAGTTTTTAAACAAGTTTTATAAAGGTTGGGCCATAAGGGAAAAGTTTGGGATCCAGTTGCAACAATAGCCTGTCAACTTGAGAAAACCTCACAGCTGATATTTAGTGTTTGGGCTTTGAGAAGTTCAGGGTGCCGTCAAGCCTTTGTGATCTAGATGCTGTCCTTATTCTAAGGTTAAATGTTTTAAGTATCAAATTTAAATTTGAACAAATTATAATTTTTTACGGGACTTTCTATCCCTTTTTAGCTTGGAATTTTAGCAAACACGTTATCTTCTTATGAGGAGGCTTGGGAAGAGGAGCAGAGAAGTAAGTCATCCACGTACGTTATTAAAGTAGAGTCTCCAGGGAATTTGGTATCATCAGGCTCAGGCTTTAAGGTTTGTGAGAAATAAGGGCTTTCCATGAAACTCTGGGGCATTATTGGTCAGGTTATAGTGCTGTTCTTTCCAAGTAAAGGCAAAAAGATATTTACTAATTTTATTTACTGGGATATTGAAGAAAACACTACATAAATCAATCATGGAAGAAAATTTGCTCCCAGTAGGGATGGAGGCTAATGAGGTGGGGTTAGGGACATCAGAGTGGCAAAGCATTGACAATATTGTTTATGGCTCAAGAGTCCTGATGAGCTTCCATCTGTGGCCATTTGGTTTCTTCACAGTTAAAATGGTGGTGCAGTGCCTGGTGCAGGGGATAAGGGGGCACCAGGTCTCATAGACTTCTATAACTGGCTTAATGCCTTGAAGGGCCTCTTTATTTATAGGGTATTGGTTAATTCTGGATAGAGATTTTGAAGAATCTGTTTGGATCTTTAACAGGAGGTGCACTATGGATCCTGTAAATATCAGTTGAGGATTTTGCCATAGAGAGGATGGTAGCTGATCCACTAGGGACAAATGATTAGTGTCCTTGGAATAGCTATATTGATATCAGAGATGGAGCAAATAAGAGATGTTGAAGGCTTCATTTGTCTTATCTAGTTGGCTATTTCGGTTGCTGCTGTCAAATTCTAGAATTATTTCCACCTTTTGGAAGAAAAATCCCAATATGATATTTTTCTAAGAAATGTTGGCCCAATAAATGAATAGGGCCAGAGAAACTAAGGAGAAAAGGGTGGGTATCTCTGAAGGTATTTTGGGTACATTTGGAAGCCTCCAGGTTCCAATTAAGATAGGGATCCCATTTAGTCTGTTTAATTTCAGAACTCTGGTCTTCTAATTTGGTTCTGAAAAATAAAAGTTTGGGTGATTGAAGGTTCTCCACAATGGCCATTGGAGCTGTAAGTTATCCCACTTAGTTCAGGATGCACAAGAGGAGGGACTGTAGTTTTTGAACATAAAACTGACCGGGTTCCCGGAAGGAGGACTGTCTTGAGAGAATTTAGAGGATTGGGATCGTCTCATACTTCAAAAGCAGAGGTTCAGAATATAAATGAATATCACTAAAAGGACTACTATACCTTCAAGAAAACAGATCGCCAATTAAATGGGAGAGCTCAACAAAAAGGAGGGAGCTTGGAGCTGAGAGAAGACTTACTGAACTGAAAGGAAGAAGACAAATCAAGCAGAGAGCATTAAGGGGTATAAGCGGGTGCCACATGTGGTTCTAGGGGTTGTTAGTTCTTCTTGGTTCATTGCCTTTGGATCCCACTTCTGACACCATGAAATGTCAACCTTTTTAAAAGAAAAATGTAAGTGAATAGCCAGCAAAATCAAGTTTAGGGGCACCTGGGTGGCTCAGTGGGTTAAGCCTCTGCCTTCAGCTCAGGTCATGATCTCAGGGTCCTGGGATCGAACCCCACATCAGGCTCTCTGCTCAGCGGGGAGCCTGCTTCCCCTTCTCTCTCTGCCTGCCTCTCTGCCTACTTGTGATCTCTGTCTGTCAAATAAATAAATAAAATCTTAAAAAAAAATCAAGTTTATTTGGAAATAGCTAAGGAATTGCAATTCAAGAGAAGGAAACTATGGTGAACGATAGGCAAATTCTGAGAACAATGGAGAGGAGCATCCTTTTACAGAGGAAAGGAGGAATTTGGAGGGGTTGTTTTGGACAAAGTTCATTGGAAGAATATGAGAGTTCACAATGTTGGTGGCTACTCATTGGCTGTAGGTGAGTGAAGTGATGACAGCCACTCATTGGCTACAGTTAAGGATGGTTGCTGTTGTTGGGGGCCTGTAGCTTGTTGTGCAGAGAGGAAATCTTTCTTCTTGCTGGACCAAGCAAGCTGCAATAAATGGGTCTATGTGAAAGCCCTCCTTTCATGGCTTCCCAGTTCTGATTTTGAGTTAGGTTTCCTTTTTTTTCCCTTAAGATTTTATTTATTTGACAGAGAGAGATGACGAGTAGACAGAGAGGCAGGCAGAGAGAGAGGGGGAAGTAGGCTTCCTTCTGAGCAGAGAGCCCAGTGCGGGGCTCAATCCCAGGACCCTGAGACCACAACCTGAGCCGAAGGCAGAAGCTTAACCCACTGTGCCATCCAGGCGCCCCTTGATGTAGGTTTCCTTAACACATTTTTCACAGCTGATTGTCTTATTACTGGGTTGTAAGCATTCTGTGTAGATTCTGAATAGGAGCCCATTGTCAGACACCTGTTTTGCAAATAATTTCTCTCATTCTCTTTCTTGTCTTTTCATTTTCTTCATGGTATCTTTTGAAGTACAGAAGTTTTAATTTTGAGGAATTCCATTTTATGATGATTTTTCTTTTTTCCATCATATCTTGGGTTTGTGATTAATTTCCATAAACTTTCGTGTGTGGCATGAGATATGGATCCAAATTTATCTTTTTTGTATGTGTTTATCCAGTTGTGCCAGCACTATTTGTTGAAAAAAACTGACCTTTCCCTACTTTTATAAAAGATCAGTTTGCTATAGGGGTGCCTAGATGACTCAGTTGGTTTTGTCCAGCTCTTGGTTTTGGCTCAGGTCAAGAGATCAAGCCCTGTGTCAGGCTCCATGCTCAACACAGAGTCTGCTTGAGACTCTCTCCCTCTCCCTCTGCTCCCCAAACAGATGCTTTCTCTCTCTCTCTCTCTTTTTTTTAAAAGATTTTATTTATTTATTTGACAGCAGAGATTACAAGTAGGCAGAGAGGCAGGCAGAGAGAGAGGAAGGGAAGCAGGCTCCTTGCCGAGCAGAGAGCCCGATGTGGGGTTCGATCCCAGGACCCTGAGATCATGACCTGAGCCGAAGGCAGAGGCTTTAAACCCACTGAGCCACCCAGGCACCCCTCTCTCTTTCTCTTAATAAATAAAATCTTAAAAAAAAATCAGTTGACCATAATTATAACTAGACTCTCATTTCTGTTTCAGTGATCTGTATGTATATTTTTATACCAGCACTACACTATTTTAATTATGGAAGGTTTATAGTAAATTTTGAAATTGGGTAATAGAAGTCTTCCAGTGCTTTTATCCTTTTTCAAATTGGTTTGGCTATTCTGGGTTCCTTACATTTCCGTGTTTAGTTTTAGTATCATCTTGTCATTTTTTACCCCCCAAAAAGCCTGCTGTGGTGGATTTTGATAGAAACTGCATTCAGTAGATCTCTTTTGGGGGAGAAATGTAATAACATGAATATGGAATGTCTTTTCATTTGTTTAGCTCTCTAATGTCTTAGAACATTGTTTTGTAATTATCATTATACAAGTCTTGCCCTTCTTTTGTTAATTTTGTTTCTTAATGTTTCCTTTTTGATGCTATTGTGAATAGAATTGTTTTTTGCATTTCATTTTTGGATTGTTCATTATTAGTATATGAAAATACAGATACAGTTGGTTTTTTATATATTGATCTAGTATTATGCAACCTCGTTTATTACTTCAAGCAGATTTTTTGTGAATTCCTTAGGATTTTCTACATACACTGTCATGTCATCTGTCAATATAGACAATTTTATTTTTCCCTTTGCATTTGGGTACTTTTTTTTAAACTTTTTTTTTTTTGCAGGGGAGTGGGTGGCTAAAACTTCCAGTACATTGCTGAATGGAAGTGGGGAGAGTGGACATTCTTGACTTGTTTCTGGTGTTAAGGGGAAAGCATCTAACTTTACTAAAGGTATGACGTTAGATATAAGTTTTTCATTAGTGATCTTTATCAGGTTGAAGAACTTTCCTTCCTATATTGTTGAGAGTTCTTATCATGAATAAATGTTGGATACACAAAATAGATGTAGAAGAAGATATGAAAACACAAAATGTTGGGGGGGAATAGTGAAAATGAGAGTTTTTAGAACGCGTTCAAACTTAAGTTGCTACCAACATAAAATAGACTGTTATATGTACAGGCTGTTATACGTGAACTTTATGGTAACCAGAACGCAAAAACCTGTAAATACATGTACAAAAGATAATGAGAAATGAATGTAAATATAACACTATGGAAATTCATCAAATTGCATGGGAAGAGAAGAAGAAAGAAAAAGAGAGGAACTACAAAACAACAGCCAGAAAACAGTTAACAAAATGGCAATAAGTGCATACTTATCAATAATTACCTTAAATGTAGATGGATTATATTCTCCAAAGATGGATTATATTCTCCAGTCAAAAGGTGTAGAGTGGCTAAATGGATTTTAAAAAAACCCAACAAGACTCATCTGTATATATATTTTTTAAAAGACTCACTTCACGTCTAAACACATACACAGACTGAAGGTAAAGGGATGGAGAAAGATAGTCCATGTAAATAAAAACAAAAAGCTGCTGTAGTATACTTTATATCAGAAAAAGTACATTTTAAAACAAACTGTAGTAAAGGACAAAAAAGGACATTACAGCTCTTTTCCAGCTGGAACCATGGAAGGTGCAGAAAAGAAGAAAAAGAAGGTTCCTGCTGTGCCAGAAACCCTTAAGAAGAAGCGAAGGAATTTTGCAGAATTGAAGATCAAGTGTCTGAGGAAGAATTTTGCTCAAAAGATGCTTCGAAAGGTGAGGAGGAAGCTTATCTATGATAAAGCTAAGTATTAGCACAAAGAATATAGGCAGATGTACAGAACTGAGATTTGAATGGCAAGGATGGCAAGGAAAGCTGGCAACTTCTATGTACCTGCAGAACCTAAACTGGCATTTGTCTTTAGGATCAGAAGTATCAGTGGTGTGAGCCCAAATGTTCGGAAAGTGTTGCAGTTTCTGTGCCAGATCTTCAATGGCACCTTTGTTAAGCTCAACAAGTCTTCAGTTAACATGTTAAGGATTGTGGAACCATACATAGCATGGGTGTACCATGATATGAAGTTGGTGAATGAATTGATCTACAAGCGTAGTTATGGCAAAATCAACAAGAAGTGAATTGCCCTGACAGATAACACGTTGATTGCCCAGTCTCTTGGTAAATATGGCATCATCTGCACGGAGGATCTGATTCACGAGGTCTGTATTGTTGGAAAACATTTCAAAGAAGCAAACAACTTTTTATGGCCCTTCAAATTATCTTCTCCATGAGGGGAAATGAAGAAAAAGACTACCCATTGTGTAGAAGGTGGAGATGCTGGCAACAGAGAAGACCAACTCAATAGGGTTATTAGAAGGATGAACTAAGTTATCTACCATGACTATTTTTGTAATCTGGTCAATTCATAAATGACTGCTCTCAAATGGAGGAGAAATGGCATTACGTAATGACAAAGGGGTCAGTTTAAGAAGATATAACTTAAATATTTGTGCACTAACATAGGACTATCTACAAATATAAATCAAATATTAACAGACTTAAAGGGAGAAATTTACATCCATGCATAGATTATCCAGACCCCCCCCCCCCCGCAAAAAAAAAATCAATAAGGAAACATTGGCCTTAAATGATACATTAGGCCAGGGGAACTTAATACATGTATGCAGAACATTCATCTAAAGCAACAGGATACATATTTCCTCAAGAGCACATGGAACATTCTCAGGGTATATCACATCTTAGGTCACAAAACAAATCTCAAAATTTAGGAAGACTGGCATCATATGAAGCATATTTTCTGACCACAATGGTATAAAACTAGAAATCAATTACAAGAAAAAAAAAAAAAAGGAAAATACACCAAAATGTGGAGATTAAACAGTATGCTACTGAACAACCATTAGCTCAACAAAGAAATCAAAACGGCAGAAATGAAAAAAAAAAATACCTTGAAACAAATAAAAATGGAAATAGAAGATTGAAAAATCTATGGGATACCAGCAAAAAGCAGTTTTTTTTTTTAAAGATTTTATTTATTTGTCAGAGAGAGAGAGCGAGAGAGCGAGCACAGGCATACACAGAGGGAGAAGCAGGCTCCTTGCCGAGCAAGGAGCCCAATGTGGGACTCGATCCCAGGATGCTGGGATCATGACCTGAGCTGAAGGCAGTCGCTTAACCAACTGAGCCACCCAGGCGTCCCAACAAAAAGCAGTTTTAAAAGGGAAGTTTATAGTGATATAGCCCACATCAAGAAACAGGAAAATTTCAACCAATCTAACTTTTCACTTAAAGGAATTTGAAAAAGAATAATAAATGAAGCCCAAAGTTAGTTGAAGGGATGAAATAATGAAGACCACAGTGGAGATAAGTTTTACTTCAAGAAAAAAAAGAAAAAATGAACTCTGTTGAATATATTGACATAAGTCGTAGAATAATTGAAGCATTAAAAAAAAGTAAACTTTTTTTCTACCTTGTAATGGTATTTTAAATACATCCATATAAAACAAACATGGTAGAGATAATAAAGCAGAGAACAGATTTGCTTTCCAGTTAAGTTTTGTATGGCTTGCATGATGTTTAAAATTTTTTGATCATTCACTAACATTTAAACACTAAGCAGTTTCACCTTTAAAAATCCATATATTCTGAGTTTTGTTAAGGCAGTAGGACAACTAACTCTGACTTCTCCTTTGGCAGTAGCTGGCCCGAGCTAAGTTCTGCCTGTCTTCTTTGGATGGTGGTTTGTCTTCCAGTAGCCTTAAGCCCTTTTGATTGCTTTACTCATTTAACTTACCCATTCTCGACATTTGAATTTATGACCTTTGTCTAAAGTAATTTAGTAACACTTGAATCATTTTGAAATGCATTTAGTTGTCAAAGTAATACCTAGGGGGAGAAAATGGGCAATTCTGAACAAATTTCTCATACTTCTTATGGAAAGTACTACAGTAATCTTTGTTCTCTGGTAAGTTTGAAGTTTCATGCTTATAGAAAAAAAGTTTATTATTATTCCTGAACAATAATATGCTGTATATCCTTTAGAAATCAGAGCTTTTGTCCTACTGATTTTTAAAAAATTTATCGATTTTATAAGCATGGGTTTTTTTGGAAACTTCTTTTGTTTTCCTGGTTTACTTGTAGCAGCACTTAGATCATAAACCCCATTAAATGTATTTTTCACTTTCCAAGTAATTCTCACATAGATTGAATGTGATCTTCGCAGTAACCACATGTGCCAAGGTAAGAGAGGCATTTAAAACAGAGGAAAAATAGAGTGAAAGCTTTTCAAGAAATTAGTTTTGACCAGGACTAGGAGTTCCTGAGAGGTAGCCCAAAGAGGATAGTGCTGAAGAACTTTTGGGGCTACTTCTGTTTGTGCAACTTTTAAATATGTCTTAATTATTATGGGATGATAATCTTTTCAGTTTCTAAAAGAGCTGGGCATTTCTGGTTACCCAGACTCAACTTATTTTAGCAGAAAACCTTCACCTTCAATAATAAGTTCTCTTTGAAATGTTCACAGAGGAAGAAACTAAGGTTAGTGGCAAAGCTGTTGACTGTTACCCCTGAAACTGACTCTGGTCTGGTTCTCTTTTCATTGCACCAGCAGCCTCATGGCCAAGGATTGCTGATGCTCTCTGTTGAAACATTCTTAAGCAAGTCTTTGGCAGGCTTTTTTGTTGCATTTTTCTACTATGTAAATAAAGGTATTAGAAGAAATGTAGGTTTTTGAATACTGCCTAATCAGTTTCTGCTTGGTAACTTGCCCTGAGACCCTCAGTGAATGCCAGCAAACAAATTGAATCCACAGTGTATTCGATATGCATATCTTCTCCCTAAACAAAATTTGAATTCCACAAACACAAATTGAGTCATTTTCCAAATGTTTGTATATGAATGGAAGTTTCTGTCCTATCCTTCTGTAACCAATACTATAAAACTTCTGAAGGTCTATGATGCATTTGTTGCACAATGTTAATCCAAAACAAAACTTTATTCTGACCAAATTTGTAGCTCTTGAGAGATACCAAACTCATTTCTCCATTGAGCAGTACAACATGTTTCTACCAACCAGATCTAAAAAATGTGTAAAGGAGTGCCATGCTGTAAAGATCTTATTATAGTTATAAACACAAGTGCAGCTGTTAAAAATCTAGCAAAATCTCAGATTGAGCAATTTAAAATTTACTGAAGATGACATTCCAGAGCCATTTTTCATAATATAAATACTCGGGGACATGCCTTTGAAATGAGTGGGATTGTCATTAATATTAATGCCACTGAATTCAAGGCTGGGAAGTCATTTCTTTTTGAGCTTATTTTCACTGCTAATTTTGGAATAGAATATGCTTTTATACTGAAGTATGGCATGTTTATTCACATTCTGAAAAAATTTGATTCTCATCCTTTTGAATTGTAGGAATCCAAAAATACAGTATTTTATCCTTTATGCTCTTTTAACTTAAATGAGTTTCTTAGAATTAAATTTGGCAAAAATTAGCTGTTAATGGAATCCAATTGCATTAGTCAATTAAAAAGATAGTAAATAGTTGATATTTTTGAATCATATCAGTTGGATCATTTAAAATGCTGTGTTTAGGGAAAGAATTTTAATCTAAATGATTTTGAACATATTTCTTGTTAACTTCTGTTTCAGTTAGGCTGTGGTACAACAAGCATTCAAAACCTGCACTACTTCAATTTGTTTTTCTCCTCATTTTCCACTTAGTGTGATTACTGGTGAGTTATCAGTTAAGCAATTTAGTATTTTCTAGAACTACGTTCTGTGCTTTGATTTCTTATGAAATCTTATTTTCTTTTTTGGGGAGTCAAATTTAAGAGTATACAGGAGTCCACTGGAGGCTTTTTGAATGAATAAGAGTATACAGGAGTCTGCTGGAGGCTCTTTTGAATGGGTCATATAGTTCTAGGAGTGGGTGTGATTGTTTTGTTTTTGTTTTCTTGTTTATTGGTGAACTCATTTATGTTAAAGGTTTATTTATTTTGAGAGAGAGAATGCAGGAGCAGGGCGAGAGGCAGAGGAAGAGAATCTTTCAAGCAGACTCCCTGTTGAGCAAGGAACCTGATGCAGGGCTTGATCCCACAGCCTATGAGATTGTGACCTGAGCTGAAAGCAAGAGTCAGATGATTAACCTATTGAGCCACCCAGGTGCCCCTGGTGACCACATTTTAAAATTCCATTTACCTTTACTGAATTTTTCCAATGGACTGTTGAGGAAGCCTTTACATTGGGTAGTAAAATAGTTGATTGACTATTATTAAACTATCTTTAGTCCGTGATTAAAAAAGAGGCAACATTTATTAAAAGAAGGCAGTTGAGTCTCCCTTATTTACATTTGTTCTTTAATTTCTGTTTAACATTTTCTGACCCGAAGAACTGAAGCCAGCCATTGTCAAGTACTCTGTTGTAACCTAAAGTTGGTAACTGGAAGTACAGAGCTGATCAGAACTGGCTGTTTCTAACAGTATGGAAGACTGGTATACCACAATGACTGCTGTTGCTTTTGTCTCCCCCTTCTTTCTGCTTTCCTTTTTTTCCCCCCCAATATAAGAGTTTGTGGAGGTTTTGTAAACTCTTTCAGCATTTACATAAAATTCTGTATTTTGAGAAGGAGATCTGAGCACATACAAAAGTCTCTTTTTGTTTAAATTTTTTTTTCAGTTATTGTAGGATTTTCCTTCATTATCATCCATTCTTCTACCCTTTCCCTGATTTTATATCTTGTTGTTTCTCTTTCTAGATTTATTCCCTGGGTTCTGAAAAGGGTGTGTGGAAGGTGAAGTATTTTCTGGTCACTGCCTATTGAATGTGTTGTGAATCTAGTTACACTTGATATTGATAGTTTGATGGACATAAAATTTCACGTTAAAAATAATTTTCCTTCAGAATTATGAAGGCATTGTTCCATTTCCTTCTACCTTCTAGAGCTTTTATAATTATCTGATGATGTGCCATAATGTACAGTGATGCTCTTTTCATCCATTGTGTTGAGCGCTTGGCTTGCCCTTTTAGTTTGGAGACTCTTGTTTTTTAGTTCTAAGAAAATTTGTATTCACTGTATCCTCCCTTCCATTTTCTTTGGAACCCGTTTATTTGGAATTTGGCTTCCAGGACTGATAATCTTTCTTATCTTCCTCCTGTTTTCCATCACATTGTCTTTTTGCTCTACCTTTGAGACATTTTTTTCAACTTTAAATTCTTTCTTTTCTGTTGAGTTTATTTCTAGTGTTATGTGTTTAATTTCCAAGATCATTCTTTGAATGTTCATTTTGTTAATATTCTCTCCTTATTTCATGTTAATATTCTCTCTTTACTTCATTAAATGTATAGATTGCTTTAGGTACACCTCTGTACTATAAAGATATGAATGTTAACAACTTTTTGAAAAAGTTTAAAGTCTCTCATTCCTCCTTGTGACTTCCTTGTTACTTTTATCTGTATATTTTTAATTTAAATTTAGTTAATTAACATATAGTGTATTATTAGTATCAGAGGTTGAGCTCAGTGATTCATCAGTCTTACATAATACCCCGCAGTGTTCATTGCATCATGTGCCCTCCTTAATATCCATAACCCAGTTACCCCATCTCCTACCTCCTCCCCTCCAGCAACCTTCAGTTTGTTTCCTATGACTAGGAGTCTCTTACGGTTTTTCTCTCTCTCTAATTTTGTCTTATTTTATTTTTTCTTCCCCTGTGATTCTCTGTTTTGTTTATTCCATATATGAGTGAGATCATATGATAATTGTCTTTCTCTGATTGATTTAATTCACTTAGCATAATACCCTCTAGTTCCATCCATGTTGTTGCAAGAGGCAAGATTTCATTTATTTTGGTGGCTGATTAGTATTCCATCGAGTGTGTATATATACACACACACACACACATATACCATCCTCTTTATCTATTCATCTGTCAGTGGACATCTGGTCTCTTTCCATAGTTTGGTTATTGTAGACATTGCTGCTATAAACATTGGGGTGCACATGCTCCTTTGGATCACTACATTTGTATCTTTGGGGTAAATACCTAGTAGTGCAGTTGCTTGGTCATAGGGTACCTCTGTTTTCAACTTTCTGAGGAACCTCCATACTGTTTTCCAGAGTGGCTGCCTCAGCTTGTATTCCCACCAACAGTATAAGAGGGTTTCCCTTTCTCCACATCGTCACCAACATCTGGTGTTTCCTGGCTTGTTAATTTTAGCTATTCTGACTGGTGTCAGGTGGTATCTCATTGTGGTATTGATTTGTATTTCCCAGATGTCGAGTGATGTTGAACATTTTTTCATGTGTCTGTTGGCCATTTGTAGGTCTTCTTCACAGAACTATCTGTTCATATCTTCTGCCCATTTCTTGATTGGATTATTTGTTCTTTGGGTGTTGAGTTTGAGAAGTTCTTTATACATTTTGGATACTAGCCCTTTATCTGATATGTCATTTGCAAATATCTTCTCCCAGACTGTTGGTTGTCTTTGGTCTTGTTGACTGTTTCCTTTACTGTGCAGAAGTTTTTGATCTTGATGAAGTCCCAATAGTTCATTTTTGCCCTTGCTTCCTTTGCCTTTGGCGATGTTTCTAGGAAGAAGTTGCTGCGGCTGAGGTTGAAGAGGTTGCTACCTGTGTTCTCCTCAAGGATTTTGATGCATTCCTGTCTAAATGTGAGGTCTTTCATCCATTTTGAGTCCATTTTGTTGTGTGGTATAAGGAAATGGTCCAGTTTCATTCTTCTGCATGAGGCTGTCCAACATCATTTGTTGAAGAGACTATCTTTTTTCCATCGGACATTCTTTCCTGCTTTGTCTATGATTAGTTAACCTTAGAGTTGAGGGTCTGTTTCTGGGCTCTCTGTTCTGTTCCACTGATGTGTATGTCTGTTTTTGTGCCAGGACCATACTGTCTTGATGGTTACAACTTTGTAATAGAGCTTGAAGTCCGGAATTGTGATGCCACCGGCTTTGCTTTTCTTTTTCAACATTCCTCTGGTTATTAGGGGTCTTTTCTGGTTCCATACAAAGTTTAGGATTATTTGTTCCATTTCTGTGAAAAAAATTGATAGTATTTTGATAGGGAGTGCACTGAATGTATAGATTGCTTTAGGTAGCATGGACATTTTCAGAATATTTGTTCTTCTAATCTATGAGCATGGAATGTCTTTCCATTTCTTTGTGTCTTCCTCAATTTCTTTCATTAGTGTACTATAGTTCTCTGAGTACAGATTCTTTGCTTCTTTGATTAGGTTTATTCCTAGGTGTCTTTGGGTTTTGGTGCAGTTGTAAATGGAATTGACTCCTAAATTTCTCTGTCTTCTGTCCCACTAGAATATATATATAGTTGTATAGAAATGCAACTGATATACAATATATTTGTATAGAAATGCAACTGATTTCTGTGTATTGATTTTTTTTTTTTAGGATTTTATTTATTTATTTGACAGAGACCATAAGTAGGCAGAGAGGCAGGCAGAGAGAGGGGGAAGCATGCTCCCTGCTGAGCAGAGAGCCTGCTGTAGGGCTCGATCCCAGGACCCTGGGATCATGACCTGAGCCGAAGGCAGAGGCTTTAACCCACTGAGCCACCCTGGCACCCCTGTGCATTGATTTTATATCCTGGCACTTACCTGAATTCCTGTATGAATTCTGGCAATTTTGGGGTGGAGTCTTTTAGGTGTTCCACATAGAGTATCATGTCATTTGCAAAGAATGAGAGCTTGACTTCTTTGCCAATTCGGATGCCTTTTATTTCTTTTTGTTGTCTCATTTCTGAGGTTGAGACTTGTAGTATTGTGTTGAACAACAGTGGTAAGAGTGGACATTTGAAGTTCCTGACCTTAGGGGGAAAGCTCTCAGTTTTTCCCCGTTGAGAATATATGTTGTGGGCTTTTCATCTGTGGCGTTTATGATATTGAGGTATGTTCCTTCGATCCCTATCTGTGAAGAGTTTTTTTTTCTCTTTTTTTAGATTTTATTTATTTGACAGATAGCACAAGCAGGAAGGCAGAGGGAGAGGAAGAGGGAGAAGCAAGCTCCCTGCTAAGCAAGGAGCCCAATGCGGAGCTTGATTCCAGAACCCTGGGATCATGACCAAAGGCAGATGATTAACCGAATGAGCCACCCAGGTGCCCAGTGAAAAGTTTTATTCAAAAAAAGAATGCTGTACTTTGTCAGGCACTTTTTCTGAATCTATTGAGAGGATCATATGGTTCCTGTCCTTGATTTTATTAGTGGATCCTATTAGCTAGTATCTTGGTGAGAATTTTGACATCCATGTTCATCAGGGATATTGATTTGTAATTCTTTTTGGTGGGGTCTTTGTCTGGTTTTTGGGATCAAGGTAATGTTGGCCTCATAGAACAAGTTTGGAAGTTTTCCTTCCATTTCTGTATTTTGAAACAGCTTCAGAAGAATAGGTAATTAAGACTTCTTTAAATGCTTGGTAGAATTTCCCTGGGAAGCCATCTGGCCCTGGACTTTTGTTTATGAGGAGACTTTTGATTACTGTTTCAAGTTCCTTGCTGGTTATAGTCTGTTCACATTTTCTATTTCTTCCTGTTTCAGTTTTGGTAGTTTATACATCTCTAGGAATATATCCATTTCTTCCAGAGAGCCTAATTTGTTGGCATTAGTTGCTCATAATATTTTTTCTTTTTTTTTTTAATTTCATAATATTTTTGTATAATTGTTTGTATTTCATTCATGTTGGTTGTGATCTGTCTTTCATTCATGATTTTATGTTTTGGGTCCTTTCTCTTTTTTTTCATAAGTCTGGCTAAAAGTGTACTGATGTTACTAATTCGAAGAATCAGCTCCTAGTTTCATTAGTCTGTTCTACTGTTCTTTTGGTTTCTGTTCACTAGTTTCTGTTCTAATCTTTATTAATATCTTCTCCTATTGGGTTTAGGCTTTATTTGCTGTTCTTTCTTCTGCTCCTTTAGGTGTAAGGTTAGGTTGTGTATTTGAGACTTTGCTCGTTTCTTGAGAAAGGCTTGTTTGCTATATCCCTCTTAGGACCACCTTTGCTGCACTGCAAAGGTTTTGAATAGTTGTGTTTCCATGTTCATTTGTTTTCATGGATTCTTTTAATTCTTATTTAATTTTTTGGTTGAACCATTCATTCTTTACTAGGATGTTCTTTAGTCTCCATGTATTTGAGTTCTTTCCAAATTTCCTCTTGTGATTGAGTTCCAGTTTCAGTGCATTAAAGTCCGAAAATATTCAGGGACTGATCCCAGTCTTTTGGTACTGGTTGAGACCTATTTGTGACCCAGGATGTGATCTATTCTGGAGAATGTTCCATGTGCACTTGAGAAGAAGATATGTTCTGTTGCTTTAGGATGGAATACTCTGAATATCTGTGAAGTCCATCTGGTCCAGTGTGTAATTCAAAGCCCTTCTTTCTTTTTTGATCTTCTACTTAGATGTTCTGTCCATTTCAGTGAGTGGGGTCTTGAAGTACCCTACTGTTAGTATATTATTATTGTGTTTCTTTAACTTTGTTATTAATTGGTTTATTTATTTGGCTGCTCCCATGTTAGGGGCATAAATTTTTATAATTGTTAGATATTCTTGTTGGATAGACCCTTTTAAGTATGATATAGTATCCTTTCTCATCTCTTAGTACAGTCTTTGGTTTAAAATCTAATTTGATTGATATAAGGATTGCTATCCCAGCTTTCTTTTGATGTCCATTAGTATGATAAATGGATTTCCACCCCTGCACTTTCAGTCTGGAGATGTCTTTGGACCTAAAATGAGTCTCTTGCAGACAGCATATCAATGGGTCTTGCTTTTTTATCCAATCCGATACCCTGTGTCTTTTGACTGGGGGATTTAGCCCACTTACACTCAGAGTAATTATTGAAAGATATGAATTTAGTGCCATTGTAAAGTGACTGTTTCTGTATATTGTCTCTTCCTTTCTGGTTTATGTTATTTTTGGGTTCTCTGTTCACTTATGGGATCCCCTTTATTTCTTGAAGGGCTGGTTTGGTGATCATAAATTCTTCTGTTTTCTGTTTATTCTGGAAGCTCTTTATCTCTCCTTCTATTCTGAATGACTGCCTTACTGGATAAAGTATACTTGGCTGTATATTTTTCACATTTAGCTCCCTGAATATATCATGCCAGTCCTTTCTGGCCCGCCAGGTCTCTGTGGATAGGTCTAATGCCAGTCTCATGTTTCTATCCTTGTAGATTACAGACCTCTTGTCCCGAGCTGCTTTCAGGATTTTTTTCTTTGTTTCTTTGACATGTAATAATAGCTTCACGATTATATGTCAAGATGTTGACCTATGCTTATTGATTTTGAGGTGGGTTCTCTGTGCCTCCTGAACTTGAATGCCCATTTCCTTCCCCAGCTTAGGGAAGTTCTCCACTATAATTTGCTCTAATATACCTTTTGCCCTTCTTTCTTGGTTTCCTCTTTTTCTGGGATCCCAATTAATTTATATTATTTTGCTTTATGGTATCGCTGATCTCTCAAATTCTCCCCTCATGATCTAATAGTTTATCTCTCTTTTTCTCGCTGCTTTATTCTGTCATTTTGTCTTCTGTATCGCTAATTCTCTCTTCTGCCTAATTTATCCTAGCAGAGCCTTCATTTCTTATTGCATCTCATTAATAACCTTTTTTATTTTTTACTTGATTAGATTTTAGTTCTTTTATTTCTCCAGAAAGGGATTCTCTTGTGTCTTCTATGCTTTTTTCAAGTGCAGCTAGTATGTTTATAATCGTTACTCTGAACTGTAGTTCTGACATCTTAGTTATATCTATACTGATTAGGTCCCTGGCAGTCAGGACTGCCTCTTCTGTTCTTTGATCTTAGTTTCTCTGTCTTGTCACTCTGTCCAGAGAATAGAAGTACTAAAATTGCAATGACCTCAGAGAAATACACACTAAACAAAATCAGAAGGGACCCGAAACCAAAAAGAAAATTGAGAAAAGAAAAGAGAGAGAAAATATAAACAGACAGGTGAATAGAACAGAGCAATACACTGGATCTTGTGTGTATTTTGGTGTGTTTGTTAAAGAACTAGATCCCAAAATTGTAAAGAAAGTAAAACTTATATATGTACAAAAATAAAATTAAATACAATGAAAGGATAGGATGTAACTCTAAAGGGCGTCTGGGTAGCTCAGTCAGTTAGGCATCTGCCTTTTGCTTCGTTCATGATCCCAGGGTCCTGGGATTGAGTCTTACATCAGAATCCTTGCTTAATGGGGGGTCTGCTTCTCCCTCTTCCTCTGCCTGCCACACTCCCTGCTTGTGCTCTCTCCTCTCTGTCTCTCCAATAAGTAAAAAAAATCTTAAAAAAAAAAATGTATCCAGGGGTGCCTGGGTGGCTCAGTGGGTTAAAGCCTCTGCCTTTGGCTTGGGTCATGATCTCAGGGTCCTGGGATTGAGCCCTGCGTCGGACTCTCTGCTTAGTGGGAGGCCTGCTTCTCTCTCTCCCTCTGCCTGCCTCTCTGCCTACTTGTAATCTCTCTCTCTGTCAAATAAATAAAATCTTAAAAAAAAAAAAAAGAATGTATCTGTAAAGATGAAAATTAAAAGAGACTTAAAAAAAATAAAGGAAAAATAACGGGCATCTGTGTGGCTCAGATGGTTAAGTATCTGCCTTCAGCTCAGATCGTGATCCCAGGGTCCTGAGATTGAGTCCTGCATCAGGCTCCCTTCTCATTGGAGAGCCTGCTTCTCCCTCTCCTTTTACTGTTTCCCCTGCTTGTGCTCTCTTGCTCTCTCTGTTAAATAAATAAATAAAGTCTTAAAAAAACAATAAAATTACACAGGTAAAGAGAACAGAGAAATGTACTAGATTCTGGGTGTATCTTGGTCTGTTTGTTAGAAGAAATTGCATCCCAAAATTGTAAAGAAAGAAAAACTTAAATATATTTATGAAAATAAGATTTAATACAGTGAAAGGATAGAATGTAACTGTAACTGTAAAAATGAAAATTTAAAAAGACTTTTAAAAAGTTGATAAAATAAGAAATTGTTTGAGAAGGAAAGAGAAAAAAAACAAAATTAAATGTCTACAGAATCATGAGAAAAATCAACCATGATTTCTAGATACTGTTTCGCCCTTGCACTGGTGTTTTACAGTCCTGTGTGATCAGTAATCTTGGTCTTTTCCAGATGTTTTTGCTGATCTTCTGAGGCAGGGGCCTGTTGCACTGATTCTCAGGTATCTTTGCCCTGTGCAGAACTGCACCACCTTTGCGTGAGGGTTGGGGGAGGAGGAACCTAAGTAAGTGGCTCTGGATTGTATGTGGCTTTTGTTCCCTTGAGGGCTTTCCATGCCATTTTTGAGGATGAGAATGAGAATGGTGGCCTCCCAATCTCTAATGCTAGAGCAGAGAGCTCATGCCCGCACCTTCAGTGTGCCCTCAGGGAAAAGCAATCAGTCACTCCTGTCTCCCTGGTCCACACCTGTTCACACTTGGTGCTTACAGGGCCTGTGACCCAGAATTTTTATCTCAGGTATGCACCTTATCTTGGGTCTCCAAACCCTATGAACTGTTGTGGCAAGCTGCTTCTCCTGGGGAAAGGACAGGGGTTTTGCTTTGGTTCTGCTGCTTGGTGGGCCCCTGCTCGGAGAGTGGTTGCCAGATAGTGCCAGGGTTTGTGGTTTATGGTAACACTGAGCTGAGAGCCCACTCCTGGGCTCACTGATTACAGCTGCCTTTCCCATTCCGATGCCTAGGAACTCTGCTGCTGTCAGGCACCCCCATTCTTTTTGTGAACATAGGGATCCTGAGAGTGCACTGTTCCATCTAGGATTCTGCCCCACTTTACCACCTGAGCACTCTTCAGGCAGGGGCATCCCCCATTGGAGCAGACTTGAAGTTCCAGTTTTGCTCTCCACTGTTATGTCACTTTCTGGCAGCTGGCTAATGGAAGCTCCCTCCCCTTGCTGTGTATTGCCTTGGTTTCACTTCACTGTAGCTCTTACCTTGCAGAAAGGGGTTGTTTTTCTATTTATAGAATTGCAGCTATTCTTTTCTTAGATGTCTGATTGAGTTCAGAGTTGTTCAGATGATTCGATGGGTATTTAGCTGAATTCCTGGGACCAGACAAAACTAAGGTCTCCTCCTCTGCCACCTTGAAAAGTCAGACCTATCTGTATATTTTGTTTTCCATCTTTTGTGTTTGAGGTTTCTTCAGATGTCTAGTAATCAGTCCTTGGTTGTATGATTTTATTTAGAACAGGGAACTAAAATCTCCTTGGAAGTTCTGAGTGCATGGGAGATACTTAACTGACTAGATTCCTGTTACGATGAGGCTGGGCCAAATGTTGGGGAATTCTCCCGTATCCATATTTTTAGATCTTTACTCTTAGGCTTATTAGAGTTGCTTGTCATCTGTAAGCCAGACTACCACTGTTCTAAAGCCTGAGTGGGGTAGAAAACTCAGAGCAGGGGGTACAGATTTCAGAGTTCAGTATCCCCATTTGCGCATTGCTATTTAACTCCCAACCTTGTGTCTCTGCTGCAGTCTATCCCGTTTGTGGCACTGTGGCTCTGCTCTCATCTGTGTCTGTTGACTTCTAATCCAGAGAGCCTCTGTTCTATCATCTCCAGAGAATAAACTACCTCTTCTTGGTCAGGTTGGGGGCTGGGCTGCCAAGAGTTGGAATGAGGCTGTGGAGCTCTTAAACCAGTTGACTTTATTTTAGGTCTCCCTTCATCCCTATTTCTAGATGTCATAGATTTCATTTCCTGATCCTGTTAAGAGTCCAGTGGTATAAAATGGGCTGTCTTTAGCTGTGTTGTTGTCTTTCTCAGATTCCTGTTTCTCCAGTCTATTAAGTTAAGTCACCATTGGCCCATCACTTTCTAGCTTGTCAAATTCTATTGCTGTTTTCTCCTTTTCTATCTCTTCATCCTTATAAGTTATACTTTAAAAAAGAATGAAAAGTAAATTCCTTTATTTTCATCTTTGTACAGTTTCAGGGAGGAATGAGACCTATGTTTATGTTCAATCTACCATCCTTATCTGGAAATTCCTCCAGCAATTACCCCTCTTCTTTTTTTTTTTCTTTAATGATTTAATTTTTAAAGTTTAAAGCTTCATACACATTTTATCCCTAAAATGGCTAGCTGGTTATTCTAAACCATTCTTTAAAAATTGTGATTCATGTAGAACTAATAAATTGAGATTACCAACAATGACATTTCTACATGCAGCTGGACTACCAGCATGGTGTTCCATTCTGTTTGCCACAGGTCTGATAGATGGGTGATGATATTAATTATTGACTGAAAATTTATTAAATGTCTGGTGTGTGCATAACTTTGCACCAGGCTCTACTGTAATAGTGAATCACTAAATGGGAACAGTGTAGGCTGGAATATAAAAAAGACATGTTAAGGAAAGAATTCAAATAATCTTCTGTAACTTGGGATTGCTGTGATATAGTAGCTGTAGACATACCAAAGGAATTGTAAAGCAAACAGATCTAGATGATTTTTTTGTACAGAAGTCAAGAAGACTATCAGTCTGAGTGATCAGTAGGATCCATAGAAATATTTATCCTGTAGGTGTTGGAGGTTAAGATTCTGGGGCTTAGGACAGGCGACAAAGCTGAACTCAAAGATGTAGGGAATGTAAGTAGAAGCTCAGGTTAGGGAAGTAGATGGAATGGTCTGTGGGAAATGAGATGAAAGCGGCAGAACATGGAGACCTGTGGAGCGCTGACATTTAAGACTGTTTGGAGAAAGAAGCTTATAGGCAGATAGAAGAAGTGCTCTGCACCTTCTTCCCTTGCAAAAAGATCAAGTGAAATGAGGCTCAACATGGAGAAGTGCCTGGGAATGCCTTTTTTACTAAAAGACTTAGGAAATGAACATTTTTATATTTAAAAAAAAAACCCTGCTGCTATCTCTTGGAGCATATTCGTCCCACTTACAGAAGCACTCATACACAGAGAGCTGATGGTTATCTTAACCTGAGTGATTGTGATAATTGTAGAAAATTGACTGGATAAGGCCTGGGCTGGGAGAATTATGGGTTGGAGAGAAACTTGGGAAGATTAAAATAGAGGAATATGGGGTTCTTTTACTAGGGTAGATGTTTGGTGATATAAATTAAGTGGATTGAAGTGTCAGATGTCTTCTAGACATCTAGACTACTCCAACTTTGATGATTCACTAGGAAAACTTCACATAATTCAGCATGTATTGTCGTCATGATTATGACAGGGAAAGGATACCAAGCAAAATCAGCAATGGGAAAAGATATATATAAGCAAGAGATTGAACCAGGCACAAGCTTCTAGAGGTCCTTTCCCTGTAGAGTCACATAGGACTCATTTCCTCCAGCAGAATTGTGGTAATGTGTGAAATGTCATCCATCAGAGAAATTAATTATAGAGAGTCAGTGCCCAAAGTTTTTACTGGGGGCTGATCACATAGTCATCCTTTGCCTAGCAGGTATCAAATTCCAGACCCTGGGAGGCAAAGCAGATGTTCAGCAGAATTCGCAGTGTCTGTACAGTTTAGGCACTGTGAGCCCCTCTTAGTAGTTAGGGAGGTCTTGCAGTATCCAAGTCTGTGGAGTCTAGCCAAGCACCAGTGTTACAAACAGTCCTTTCTGAGGAGAGCAGTTTCAGGCCTGCTGTGTTAACTCTTTTCTGTACAATCATTTTAGGAGTTAAGAAGTCATTTTTGAGGTTCAGAGTTATATTTTAATCTTGGTAAATTGCAGAAGTGTCTGAAGGCAGGGTTAAAGTCTTACACGGGTGTAAACTGGTGGTATGGTAAGAGTAGGTAGAAGACCAAGCCTCTAGGAGATTATGAATTAAGGGTGAGAAATATATTCCGTGGAATATTGGAACTCATGATAAGAAAGCTAGTTATGGTTTAGGGGAGGGTTGTTCTATGGACTGAATTCCGCTTGCCTATCCCCCCTCCCCCATTCATATGTTGAAGCCTTAACTCCCAAAGTGTCTGTGTTTGGACACAGGCCTTTACAGAGGTAATTAAGGTTAAATGAGGTCATAAGGGTGGGGTTCTAATTTGGTTTCGTGTAAGAACTGGTACCTTAAAGAGAGATGTCTTTCTCTGCATGTCCACAAATAAGAAGTTGTGTGAGCCTACAGAGAGACGGTGGCCATCCACAAACCAGGAAGAGGATCCTCACCAGGAACCAAGTCATCCAGAACCTCCATCATGGGCTTTCCAGATTCTAAAACTGAGAAAAATAAATTTGTGTTAAGTTACCCACACTGTATGGTTTTTGTTATGGCAGCCTGAGCAGACTGAGGCAGCTTGGGATCAGATGAGGACCTCAGCTTTATCAAGGTGTTATCAAGGTGTACTCTGTGTGGAGCAAGAGAATTTTAACGTGGCACTGGGTGTCTGTTTTCATTGGTTTTTTGGTTGTTTTGTTGATTCTGCTTTTGTCTTTGCTTTTAGCTGACTCATCCGCATCCCGTCCTTTTTGAATAGCACAATTATTAAGCGAGGGTTCTAGATCTTGCAGTCCAGTACTATAGTCAATAACCACATTTGATCATATTAATTTAATTTGGAATAAAATAAAATCATTTCTTCATTTTTACCTGCCTCATTTTATATGTTCAGTAGCCACATGTGGCTAGTGGTTATCATAGTGGATGAGATAGGTATGGATAAAACATTACCATCATTGCATAAAGTCCTGCCAGGCAGCCTTCTAGATTGTTCCTTCATGCCTCTCTGCTCTCTCCTTTATTTTCTGTCTCAGTGGTTCTGAACTTTTCTTGGTTCAAGACATACTTATGGATACTAAAATTTTTGGTGGGCCTCCTTAAAGGTTGTAAAAGAACACTAAGAAATGAACAATAGTTGTAGTGCAAATTCTGATAAAGCATAATATGTCAAACAGAGCCTATAACTATATCTGCAATTATCATTCTGTTCATTTGGTCACTCTTCTGCAGTATGTGCCTTTAGAAGAGGTGTTTTCTACCCCTACTGGGTTTGCTTGTATATCTGTAGGACATAGAACTTGGATAAGCACACATTTGTTCTCTGACACCTGCTTTCCTGTTTTATTCTCCTGGAGGTAGGAAGTACAGATGTTATGAATGGACACATCAGTTACAAGGCTGCTTTGCTGAGCACTGATTAGTCTGAGGAATCGTAGGCCAAGGGGGGGGTCAGTGGAAGCTGCAAACAATCTGGCATTATTCAGAACAGATTGTTTCATGAGATAATAAGTATAATAGTGGTCAGAAGGGTCCTAATTCTCCCTGGTACCCATTCTACCCATCCATGTTGTTGTATGTGGGAACTGTTCTCAGGAATCCTCAAAACAGCCCCGTGAGGTAGGTATTATTTCATTGCTGAAGCCAAGTGAAGGCAGCACCCAGAAATTTCATATAATTTGCCCTGGGCCATGGAACTAGTAAATAGAGATTCTGGATTCAGATCTTTCCGTTGGTCTTCACAGCTTGTGTGTTTTTTTCCACCATAATGCAGTTGGGCTTGTGCAGTGGCCCCATCTCCCCACTGGGTGAGAATAGGTCTCTCAAAGCTGTGTTCAATGTGAAAGGGGTTTTTTGTAATTTTTATACACACTTACGTCAAGGTAAAGACTGAATGACCTGAAAAAAATTTTTCCTTTTATTTTAAGAGATTGTTGTTATTTTTTTTTAATTATGTTAAAAACACAGAAATTCTTTTTTTTTAATTTATTTTTAAGATTTTTATTTATTTATTTCTCAGAGAGAGAGAGCGAGCGAGAGAGTGAGCACAGGCAGACAGAGGCAGAGGGAGAAGCAGGCTCCCTGCTGAGCAAGGAGCCCGATGTGGGACTCGATCCCAGGACGCTGGGATCATGACCTGAGCCGAAGGCAGCCGCTTAACCAACTGAGCCACCCAGGCGTCCCCAGAAATTCTTTTTTTAAAGGAGAAATCACTCATAATACCGGAACTTATTTTGGAATATTAAAGATTTTTCCTGTACTTATATAGACATGGTTTTATAAAAAATGTTATGTATCACACATATCTGTCTGCAGCTTCCTCATTTTACTTACAAATTTAGGATGAATGTCTCTCCAGGTTGAGTCAGGAATATGTCTTTGTTTAGTTAACTGCTCTGTTGCTTTAAAAATGCATTTTGTTTTTTAAATGGTTATTATTATACCCACTTTAAGGACTCTTCATTTTAGCCTCCAGGTTTGTTTTTTGTGTGTGTGTATGCGTGGTGTTACTAAGAAACAATTGCAAGACGGGAACAAAGTCTTAAATTTGGTGGCACTTAACACCAAATAATTCCAGATGTTTGCTTTTCCCTGCATATAGAAAGAACTCAGTTTGATGCTGTGTTTGCTCTTCTCATTCTCCTTTGTCTTTATTTCCAGTCCTTTCATTTAATTTTAACCTCAGTACCAGACTTGTTGTGTGCAGCCCTTGGCCTGCTGTTGTGCTGTCTTTGCCACTGGCTCTCCCTCCAGCCCCCCAGTTGCTGATGTGTTTCTTGGCAGGGAACAGAAATGATGGTGGTCCTCTCCGTTGACTCAGGAGCATCCCAAGTCAGCAGTAATACTTGGCATGATAAGTACCAGGGTGGGATAACCACACGTCCCTGGCCTGGGATTTAAAATTGTTAGTTGTCCTGTGAGCTGTGGTTTAGTGATCGACTTAAGCAAGAGATTGAATTTATTTCTTACAGGCTTCTTTTTCTTGGTCATAGTTGGATACTATTGCCTCATTATTATTTATTTTATTCCCTTTTATTATCTTTGGCTCACATTTTCCTTTTAGTCATTTTTCTTTGATCATTTTTTCTTATCTTCACCTTTCTGCTTCTGATTCTTCAGACTTCTTCCCTTTTTAAAATTAGTCTTATGCTAATCAGATTTTCCTTCCAAATCTAATTTGATTTTTCAATGGATGGGGACAGGGAGGGTGAGGTGAAGAAGGTGGTGATAAATATGCCACCTGCTCTGTGTTTAATATAAAACAAGGTACTAAGGAGCCTAATTCCTTTTTGATTCCTTATATTTGGAAGACCATAGAATCAGCTGGACACTAATATCACATGGCTTGTATGTACAGTCTTACGAAAAGCAGACTGGTAAGTCCCTGCTTCCTAGGAGATCAGCACACGTCGTGGGTGGAAAGGCCAGCCCACATAGGAGATGTGAGAAAAATATGTCAGCAAAGGTAAACCAGCATGACAGTAAGAACTACTGTCACACACATACATTGTGAATGGATGATAGAGAAAAATGGAAAAACTTTCAAAAGCATATGAGTTTTCAGTATGGAGAGGTGTTTTATGTCAGTGTTAACTTTTATTTGAAGAAAGGTTAAATAGTGCTTGCTTAGGTGGCACATATATTGAAGAAAGGTTAAATATTGACTGAAGAATAGAACCTGTTCTGGAGCTTGGAAAGTAAGGTTTAATATTTGGAAGACAATTAAACATGGCCGACAACTTTCGTACTGAATTGGATAACTTTTTACTAAGATGTGGTCTGTGGATATTTATTATATCTAGCAATAGAATAGTTGTTAATGAAGCACTTAAAGAGATATACAGATGAATCAAATTTCTTAAAAATAACGTTTTTTTTGTCTTTGGGGAAATCTTAAAACTGGAAAAATTTCAAGTTTTATTATTACTCATTACAAATTATAGGGATTTTGATATTGTCCAATAAAAAATTCAGTAGATTTTAGAAACTGGTTATTAATTGACCTCACTTATGCACATTTTTGTTGTCTTGCAAGAGTACCCTTAAGGTTTAAATCAGGTTATAAAAGTAGGGTAAATGGTATATGCCTATAAGGTCAGACTAAAACTATATTTTTTCCTGTCAGCACTTGAGTAGAAAAAAAATAGTTTAAGAACTTGACTGCAGTTTAGAATCTTACACAAAACCACATATACTATAGTACTTTTAAAGCCTGGAACCAAAATGTAGCATCATTTTGTTTTATAGCACTTAAAACTACATCTGATATTTATCTATGTCTGTGCTGTCCTGATACAGCTTTTGGATTGCATTAGTGGTACAAGACTGAGTCTTGTATTTAAGTGTAACATACGTTGCTTGACTGCACAGATGGTATCAGTTTTGAATCTACTAAGTAAAAGAAAACTAGAACAACAGTGATTTTGCCAGTTCGTTTTTTACTGATTTTTATTTATTTTGGATGACTGTAGTCTTTGTAAAGGTGGCAGACTGAACCTGGAAACTAGAGCCAAGAACAGAGTGGGTGGGCGCTCCTCCTGTTGCCTACTACATGTCTGCTAATTTTTCCCAGGAGAACTAGTGCAGGACTGCTGCCTAACATAAGTACTGTCATGATTAGTCCCCTTCCCCTCCGTGTTTCTTCGGTTAAATGTCCACAGGTCAGTTAAACCCTCTGTAGTTCTTATATCCCATTTGTCCATGGCCCAGTCCTTTTTTCTCATCCTCCCTGGATTATGTCATCCATTTCCATGGCTTTAATTACCTTCTGTGTGTTGATGGTTCCCACATCTATGTCTTTAGCTCAGATCTGTCTCCTAAGCCTTCATACTCATATATCCTGTTGCTAATTGGATGTTTTTGAGGGGATGCCCCAAGTGTCTTGTATTCATCGTGCCCTAAACTGAACTCATCTTACTAGCCAAGTAAGTCCTTAGTTCCTGGTTCGCTCCTTTAGTATATGTTGGTACTGTATACCTCGTTCCCTAATCAGAAACCTGAGCACCATCCTGTTTCCTCCCTGTTCCTTTTTTGCTGTGTTCAGTCAGATACTCAATATCATACACTCTACCTCTTAAGTGGCTCGCACATCTAGAAACTTTTCTTCATTCTTTCATGCCACTTGACTGGGCCTCAGGTAACTAGAAGACAGTCTTCCTGTCTCCCCTTCTAGGCCCTTTTCTACACTGCTTCTGTATTATCTTTCTAAAGCACAAATCCGATGATATCACTTTGGTGCTAAAATTCTTCAGTGGCTTCCTGTTGCTCTTACAGGAAAGTCCAAGGTCCTGACCACATCTTATAAGTTCCTTTCAATTCATCTGTTGCTTGCCTAAGCAAGGTGACTGCCTTGGTTAGATTTACTTTTATAGCCTGAAGTCCCCCTAACACTATTCATGAGACTTTCTTTTCTTATGAGAAGCAAGAACTTTTTACTATGGTCTGTTGTTCCTTAGTAAGCCCCTGTCAGATCTGTGCACCCCTCTTCCTACAGATCCATCATACATAGTGGAGAAAGTAGTTAGTTATATTGGTTGGCAGCTTCCTCTAAGAAGTCTCCATCTAGAAGTTACGCTTGATGTTGATTTAATGTTTTTATTACAAACTATAGAGAGCCTGTCTACTGATCCTGGGCCAAAGTAATGGAGGCGATCGGATGCCATCACAGCCTGTCATTTTGGAGTAATAACTAGGACAGGTCATAAAAGGGGTCCCTGTGTGGCTCAGTTGGTTAGGCATCTGACTTTGGCTCAGGTCATAATTTGAGGGTCCTGGGATTGAGCCCTGTGTTGGGCTCCCTGGTCAGTGGAGAACCTGCTTCTCCCTCTCCCTCTGTCCCCCCAACCCCCACTCATGCTTGTTCTTGCTCTGTATCTCAGATAAGAAAATGAAGTCTTAAAAAAAGAACTGGTAATAAAGGAGTTAACCATCTGCTCTTTTTTTTTTTTTTTAAAGATTGTATTTATTTGACAAAGAGATAGAACCAGAGAGCGCAAGCAGAGGGTGCTGGAGGGAATAGCAGAGGGAGAGGGAGAAGAAGACTCCCTTCTGAGCAGGGAGCCTGATGTGGGGCTCGATCCTAGGACCCTGGGATCATGACCTGAGCAAAGGCAGACGCTTAACTGACTGAGCCACCTAGGTGCCCCCATCTCCTCCCTTTGAAGCTGTTTTCTAAACAGGCCAACAGAGGTTGGCTATAGGATGTGAATATTATTCCCTAAGAGAATGGGATTCCTGAAAGTCTTGGGAAGAGAAGCAGGAAGGAAGGAACAAAGGAAGGAATGTCACCAGTAGAGGAATAAAAATAGTGAGGTCAAAATACAGAAGCATTGGGGTGCCTGGGTGGCTCAGTCGGTTGAGCATCTCTGTTGGTTTCAGCTCAGGTCATGATTTCATGGGTCGTGGGATTGAGCCCCATGTCAGGCTCCATGCTCAGTGGGAGTCTGCTTGAAGTTTCTCTCCCTCTGCTCCTCTCCAGCTTTTGTGCGTGCACGTGTGCACGTGTTCTTTCTCTAAAATAAATCTTTAAAAAAATACAAAAGCATTAATAGGGTAATCATTCAGCTGGTCTCTATCTTAGATACCCTAAAATGTTTGTTTTCACTATTGAAAAAGAAGTCAGCTGTCGGCCTCTCCCAGAGACAAGAGTAATCCCTGATTTTAGCAAGATTCTAAAAACAGTTGCATTATATCTTGTTAGTCTATGCTTTGTCTAAAGACAGGTCCTCTTGCGTCAGTTTTTTACAAATGCTTTTCCCTCCGCTTGGAACATTCTACCTGCTGTTTCCTTAATGAACCTTTGCATATGGTTCAGATCTCTTTCCCTGTAGACCTTCCTTGACACCCTAAGTCTGGGTTAAGTGCTCTGCTGAATCTCCTGTACCACAGACTGCTTCTTATACTACAGCTTTAGTTTATGTTTTAAGTTCAGTGAGTATAACTAATTTTATCTTTTGGAATGAAGGGGGTTTCAGGAGTGTTTTCAAGAGGATTGAGTCATGAGACGTTTTCTACTCCTGAAACCACTAAAGCCATGAATTTTCTTTAAACCTTAATTACAATTTTGAAATATTTGTAATACAGCATGCCATAAGCTATTCTGTGAATGAGAGGGGCTGGCCATAGTCCAGTTGTGAATGTCTTGAATGTGAATGCCAGTGTTCATGTTTGATATTTTTTATTTTGGTATATATTCCACCTGTCAAGCCAGTCCCATCTTGTCCTAACACAGGATGTGTGCTTATTTGGCTATCTTAATATACCCTGCATTTTCTCTTTCTAACACCCAAATTCTGCCTAAAACTTCTTAGCATCTTTAACACTTAGGCTTTAGCTTCCTTCCTAATTCATTAACCATGTATTTTTCCTAAGGCAGTATTGTCTGGAACTGTTGTTTCTGAGAGTACTTTTATTTCTATAGTCAGGAGAATTTAATATGCCCGAAGTATTGTACCACAAAGGCTATGTAATTTCCTAATTTATACTTTGCTAAAACCCTATTGAAAAATGCAAATGAATTACGTTTGAATAAGAAAAAAAAAGTCTTAACAAAGGACTATGGATTTGATATACTATGTAAAGGAGCAATGAAAAAAGTATAGTTCTTTCATATATGATTTTTTTTCACTTTCTTTACCAAAGTCATCTTTGTCATCCAGAAGACATCTGGCTCTTTGTTTTTTTTCTGGAAATGAAGCCTCCTCATATGTGAAATCAGTGTATTTTTAGCCTTATGTCATTTTATTTTTTTATCTTCTTTTAAAGATTTTATTTATTTGACAGAGATAGGGATAACAAGTAGGCAGAGAAGCAGGCAGAGAGAGAGGAGGAAGCAGGCTCCCTGCTGAGCAGAGAGCCCAATGCGGGGCTCCATCCCAGGACCTTGAGATCATGACCTGAGCCGAAGGCAGAGGCTTTAACCCACTGAGCCACCCAGGCACCCCTCCTTATGTCATTTTAAGTTGGAATTAATATAGAGGGGTTTTAATATATGCAGCAGACTTGATATTTTGAGATTTAGCTTCTGTAGTTTTGACTGTTCGCAATTGATCTAAAAAATCGATGACATACACTGAATTGTGGTTTTGCTGAGACTCATATTTGAGTAGTAGGTACAGTGAGTCAGGTTGGGGCCATGAGGCATTGACGTAGTAAGCCTATCTCAGCCCTCATAACCTGCCTCTCAGGGTAGCTTTACTATCCACCCATCATCAGAGCTTGTACCTTAGTTCTCATGAAGTAATAAAACATTTTTTTCATGGTTTCATAAAGAAAGCCAATTGCTAGTCCTATTGATGAAAGAGAAGAGAAAACCTTACAATCTAAGAAGATGCTGGTTCTTGGTGTGAACCGTAAAGTTTTGGATAAAGACTACGTTGTCTAATTAAATTGTAGTTGCGAACTATAACCTGAATGAGCCCATGAAAGTCATCAAGTTGGTGAGCCTGTTTCAGTGAGTACCCTTGCCAGTGTGAATATTGCTCCAGTGAATGAGAAAATGAAGAAGTTGGGTAGATGAATAGTTTGTGCTATAAGGATATGAAGAGTTCATTATTCTTATGGAGATATTCTGTAAAAGGTCAGAGCTGGATAACAGATAGGAAATATCCAATATTGAAGACATTTGTCAATTCCTAAAATAACCTTTCGTGTGAATCCTGTTTGACTTCATAATTTTTAGACATGATTTTCTTTGTGTAACACAAAGTTAATGTGAAGCATTAACCAATCATAATGCTAAGGGAAAGTTTCCTCCTGAATTCTAGAAGGTGAAGGTGTTATAGACTGGAAATGTCTCCACACAGATGACAAAGATGGAGACAAAAATGGTGATGAGGAACATGAAGAAGCTGTGTGTGATGTTCCTAACTCCAGTGAGGTAATTTAATATTAGGGTCACTAAGTGACATGTTCCTCACTTGTGATGTAGTAATGAAGTGGAGATTTAAGAATGCCTGAGCAGGAAATTTCTCGTTAGCCTCATGTAAAGAAATTTCTAGAAAAGTTAGAAAGGGGAAAAATAGTTATAAAGTATTCTTTAAAAAACCATCTACCACTTTTTTGGTTCTCCTTCAGGCTTCCCACATTTTGATTTAAAACCATTTCCTTTGTTTTTTTTTCCACTGCCTGTTTTGTTTCTGATATTATTGCTGATGGCCACCACAAGGTCAGAAGGACCTCACTGCAAGGTTATAACATGCTCTTTTGGATGTTTCATCTTGGGTGCAGCTATAAGGCATGAATAGCTTTCTAAAGTGTTGTCACTCATCATTTAGAATCACTTTGGTACCTCTTAGTTCAGTGAATGGATGCTCCATCCTTCTGTAGTAGTGATGTTACATAACATTGAGTAGATTTTAATGGCAGAATTTTATATGATTTGGCTTTTATTTATTGAGGCTAAATTTAAAAAGACCACTATTTTAATCATTTTGAAGCATATAATTCATTACCTTTAAGTGCACTCACGTTGTTGTGCAACTTATTACCACTTCCTAATTTCAGAACATTTCCAGTGTCCCCTTACTGGGTAAGAAACCCCTTACCCAGTAAGGAATCACTTCCCAATCCCTGCTTAACTTCTCCTTCACCCCAGCCCCTGGCAACCACTAATCTGCTTGTGTTCCTATGGATTTGTCTTTTCTGATATTTTATATAAATGGAATCAGGCTGTATGTGGCTTTTTGTGGCTATATTCTTTCACTTACCATGTTCTCAAGGTTCACCCATAGTGTGGCATGTATCAGTTTTTCATTCCTTTTAAAGGGTGAATAATACTTTATTGTATAGATATGCCATATTTTATCTGTTCATCAGTTAATGTATATTTGGGTTGCTTCTACTTTCTGGCTGTTATGAATAATGCTGCTGTGAATGTATGTGCACAAGTTTTTGTTAGGATACCTGTTTACATTTTTCTTGGGTCTGTATCTAGGAGTAGCATTGTGGATTATATGATAATTCTATGTTTAACATTTTGAGGAACTGCTAAACTTTTCCATGATGGCTACACAAAAATTTTTAATTTTATATAGTTTTTAATTTTTATGAAGTCCAGTTCCTTTTTTTTTTTTAAAGATTTTATTTATTTGACAGCGAGAGAGATCACAAGTAGGCAGAGCAGCAGGCAGAGAAAGGCGGGGGAAGCAGGCTCCTTGCTGAGCAGAGAGCCCGATGCGGGGCTCGATTCCAGGACCCTGAGATCATGACCTGAGCCGAAGGCAGAGCTTAACTCAGTGAGCCATTCATGTGCCCCTGAAGTCCAGTTTCTTTATACTTTTCTTTTGTTACCTGTAAGTTTGATGTTAAAGTGAAAAAAATCATTTGCCAAATCCAATGTCATAAAGCCTTTCCCCTGTGTTTTCTTCTAAGAGTTTTATAGTTTCTGCCTTTATACTAAAGTTCTGATCCATTTTGAGTGGTAGTACAAGGTTAGAGTACATAAATTTTAAAGAATTTTTAAAAAATAAACACATTAACAGCTATAAATATTTTAATTCCATCCCACTTATTTTGATTATGGAACTATTCTATTTCTTCTTGGAGTTTTGTTAGTTTTTGCTTTATGTGGCTTGATACTATATTATTTGGTATATCCCAAATATAAGTCTTTATAGCAGTATTATAACAATTATAGCAATTCACCAGGTTGTGAATTGACTTTTATCATTATTAAATGAGTAATGATTTTGCTGTAAAGCTGCTTTTAAATAGAAATAGTTATACCACCTTTCTTTTTGTTAATGTTTGTAGCCATACTCAACATTTCTTTTTCCTTAAGTTTTAGTTGTCACTCAGATAAACAGTGTATGTTTGAATTTTAAAAATTCAATCCAACCATCTTTTTTAAACTAGATTCTTTAGTATGTTTATATTTAATGTGACCAGCGATACAGTTGGATTTAAGTCTGCCTTTTATTTCCCTTTTTTTTTTTTTTTAGCTTCAACCACTCTGTATTTCATTTTCCTTCCTTCCTTGGGTTCTTTTGATGATTTAAAAAAAATCATTTCATAGTTTATTTCTGTTAGTTTCAAAATTAAGTACTCTGTTCTTTTTAATGGTTAGCCTAGAAATTGCAACATACATATTTAATTTACAAAACTCTACCTTTCCTCTTCTCTGGGACAATATAGAGTTTATAACAGTTTAACTCCTAGTTTATGCACTTTTGCTGTTGTCAGTTGTTTACATTTTATACATAATTGCTTTTTTCTTCTGTTACTTCTGCCTTCCATCTGCCTCCTGGGATAATTTTTCTTCTACCAAAAGAAATTTCCTCAGAATTTTCTTTGCTGGCTTACTGGTAGACTCTCCCACTTTTAAAAATCTACCTGATAATGTTTTTATTGTATCTTTATCCTTAAAAAAATACTTAAAAAAAAGATTTTATTTCTTTGAGAGAGAGAGAGCACAAGCAAGTGGAGGGCCAGAGAGGGGGAGAGAAGCAGGATCCCTGCCAAGCAAGGAGCGCAATGTGGGACTCAGTCCCAGGAAACTGGGATCATGACCTGAGCCAAAGGCAGATGCTTAACTGAGCCACCCAGGCGCCCCCATCCTTAAAAAATACTTTTGCTGGGTATAGAATTGGGTTACCAGTTTCATCCAGAACATTGAGACTCTGTATGCTTTTAGGATTTCCTCTGTGCCTTTAGTTTTCTGCAGTTTTACTATATATTTTGTTTCTGAGGAGTGTGTTTGGTACCGTTCCCCAGAAAATGCTCTTGGACTGAACTCCAGTTACTGACCCAGATAGTTGGCTTAATAAGTCCTTATTAGTTCCCTTTTGTTCCCTCTGTCACCTCCACTTGTCTAATAGTGTTCACCTTCCAAATAAATGATCTCTACTCAAATTGTTTTCTCATGATCTGCTTCTGGGGAACCCAAAATAAGGCATTTATCTTTCTGGCAGTTAATTAGGCTTTAAGATCTGTGGGTTAATGTGCATACTGGTGACAAAAAGATAAACTTGGGAGATGTTTGGTTTTCTTAATGGCAAAAGTCAAGAAACTTTTGGATCAGGAGGAAAGCATACATGATCCCTGACCGAAGTACAGGCTTCTCATTTACCCCAGAGTTTCCCATATGGTGGATCTACCTTGCATGAGAAACCCCTTTAGCAGTTGTCATGGGGTTTTATATGTTTTTGGTCATCCCTCTCCCCTTGCTATAGAGTGTTATTGTTCTGGAACCCAATAATATGCCTGCCCACTCAGGCAGTAGGAGTAACTGATGCACCCCAATGCCCCGACAGTCTTCAGAGTTTACTGCAAGATTAGATATACACGAAGACCAGTTTTCTGGGAGCAGTCTCTTAGCAAGCCTAAACTTTAGGCATGTTTAAGTTCTGTTCTGCAATATGTATCTTACATTTAAGGTTAAAATTAAAATAATGTTTTTTAATTTGAAAGGATGATAGAGAATTCATGAGTATTTTTTAAAAATTTTTAAAGATTTTATTCATTTGAGAGAGAGAGCGCACAAGCAAGGGGACTAGCGGGCAGAGGGAGAGGGAGAAGGAGAAGCAGGTTCTGCAAGGAGCCTGATGCAGGGCTGAATTCCAGGACTCTGGAATGATGACCTGTTCCAGAGGTAGACACTTAATCCCCTGAGCCTCTCAGGCATCCCTGAATGTTGGGGTTTATGTGAATTTTGTGAAGAGGGATGATTTATGAGTTTTAGTATGATCATAAGCTTTAACTTACTGGTGTTAATGCATGAAATTATTATTCCCCTCTGAAAAGTGCTGATAGCACTTTTTTATAGAGTACTATCTTTATAGTTTACTCAAGGTTTGGTTATGTAGTTTATAGGTTCCCACTCCAACCCAGTGGATATGCAGACACTTAGTGATTGTGTGAAAACCATACTTTGTTAATTTATGTATACTTCACTGTTGGGAGACACATAGATAATGCTATATATAAGAATTTTGTATGCATCAGAACATTTACCTCGACTGATATTTTCAAGGTTTGGAAAATTAGAAAAAGAAGAACTGAAGTACCTGTGAGAAATTGTAGAAGACACACTAATAATATATATAAAGGATAAACTGTAGTTTAAAATGAAACTCTTAGATGAAATGAAACTCTAAGACAAACAGAAAATAGTGAAAGGAAGTATAATTGGAAATAAGGAAAAGAGTGAAATGCTATAGGATTAATCAGAAGCACAAGATGTAAATACTCAACAAACTGTACTCAAGGTGGAAGAGCACAGGAAATGTGTGTCATGGCAAGAGCTTGGTAATGCAGAATATATGGGACCAGACTTAACGCTGAATCCATGTGCTAAGTGTTGTAACTATTAGCTATTATGAGAACATGTAAAGGGACATTTATGAGAAGCACGACCATAAATATGGTATACATATTAAATTACAACTTGCCAATAGAGTTTATACCAGTGCATACTAAGATTAAATCACTGCCTTGAAATGATCCAGTAGTTTTCAACTGCATGGCCAGATAAAATACATCAACATTTATAACTAAGATCTTCTGGAACAATAGTTATTACACCAGCCATAGCGAGTTGAATTTTCTTCTATATATGGTCTTAGCAAAGACAGATTATCTTATATAAAAAAGACATGATCAATGTGAACAATGAAATTATAAACAAAACAGTACTTGACAAATTGTACTTTCTTGCTGGACATTAGCCTATGTTTTAGAGAAAGTTAAGGATGTTTTTAGAAAAGAAGAAACAATCTCTTATCCCACTTGTTAATATTTAAATGCCAGTCATTTTACTTTTCTCTCTGATATCCCTTTTCTAATACGTAGATTATTAAGAATTTGACACAGTAATCTGCAGCTGAGAATTAACATTTCAGAGCTCCTAAGAGAATTGTGCACTGAACTTGGGTGAATGGGGGAAACTTACCAGGTGGAAAAATTGATTTTACTACTAGATAACAATAAAAAAATTGACTTCAACCCTTATTTTGGAGATCTGTCTTGAATTTTTATATGAGGTGGATAGAAATAAATTCTTATACAGAAAAAAAGCATGTTGCAGATATGTGGCTCTTATTTACAGCTGCCTCCTTTTTTGTTGTTGACAAAAAAGAAAAAATTCTAGTTTTACTCCTTGAAGGCAATTTGAATGATTTCCATTTGGAAATCATAACAATTTCATATTAAATAGTGGATGGTGAGGCAGGCAGATGGAAGTATTCAGTTCATCCAGCATCATCAGATTGGTTTGACAAATAGAATTCTTTTAAACTGTGTGGAAAACATTTTCCTCCCTTTCTCTTTTGGCAGAGGCAGACATTGTGGTTTCCCTTTGGAAGTTTGGTTGGGTAAACTTAGGATGTGTAAACAGATAGAGAGATAGCCTCTGCCTTTTGGAAGGACCCACTGAGCATTTAGCATGTGACTGCAGGCACTTGAGGTGGGATGGGATGGGATGGGAAAGGGTTGTTAGACTTAAGAGAGGAATTAAGCAGTGTGGACAGAAGTGAGGAATGGGACTGCTCAGAATAACATGATAGTTTTTAAGGAAAGAAGCCAAATATTTCAGGTTGCGGTCCCTGAAAAATTTTGCTTCGGATATGGACAAAAATAAGTTACTCTTCATATTCAACTTTCATCTCCTTTTGTGACATGTCATCAGTGATTTGTGATGTGGATGAGCATGTGATGTGTTTCTCAGGGAATGGCCCTATCTCACACACTGTGTGACATTAGGCGAGGTCTTTAACAGCTTTTTGTTTCAGTTTCCTCATCTATAAAATGGGATTGTGGGGATTGAGCTTTGTGTAAAGAGCTTGTAATTGTTGTCATAGAGTAAGCACTATGTAAGTGTTAGGTGCTGAAATAATAATAATTACCACCATCATTTTATTTGAGTAGATTAAGAGACCCTTTTGAGGAAGAAACTATTTGTTTCCTTGCATAACCTTAATATTTTTGATGTCTTTTTATATAAATGAATCAGGGGACAGCTGCGTGACTCAGTTAAATGTCTACCTTCACCTCAAGTCATGATCCCAGGGTCCTGGGATCGAGTACCATGTTGTGCTCCCTGCTCAGTGGGGAGTCTGCTTCTCCCTCTCCCTCTGCCTGCCGCTCCCCCTGCTTGTGCTTGCGTGTGCTCTCTCTCTCTCTCTCTGACAAATAAAATATTTAAATATATATATATATAAACATAAATCGATAATGAGTTGTTTAGCATTTAAGGTGATTTATGTCTGTGTTACCTTTGAAAAATTAATTTTTTAAGTTTTACTTATATAAGTAATCTCTGTCCCCCAATATGGGCCTTGAACTCATAACCCTGAAATTAAGAGTCACACATTCCTTTGACTGAGCCAGCCAGATGCCCCTGAAAAGCAATTTTTGAAAAATGTTAGTAACTGTGGATGATTTCTATTTTAGTAGCATTTTTCCAAATTAGAACATGAGCCAACAAATGTCACATAAGAAAACATAGCCACCTGGGCTGTTTAGTGTAGGGGCAAAAAACTATATACACCTCTGTGATCGCTAAGGGCATTATTATATTATAAAAGTGTACAGTAATGTTCAGTGGTAGGCAGCCCCTGAGTCATCCAAATTTTAGGATGTTTTTTTAAAAAGACAGAGAATTATATAATTGCTTTTGAAAAAGATTTCCATCATGAATACATAAAGCAAGTTTTGACACTTAAAATTACTCTGATTTTATTTTTTAAATTTTATTTTTATTTTTTATAGATTTTATTTATTTGAGAGAAAGAGAGTGCGTGCATGAGAGAGAGAGCATGAGCAGCAAGGAGGGATAGTGGGAGAAGCAGACTCCCTGGTGAGCAGGGAGCCTAATGTGGGACTCGATCCCAGGACCCTGGGATCCTGACCTGAGCCAAAGGCAGACTCTTAACCAACTGAGCCACTCAGGCATCCTATTCTGATTTTAACAACTCCCATTAGCTTTCGTATATTCTTGGGTGCATGGAAATGAAAGATTCATGTAGTTTTTTACAACCTCAAAATTAGCATGAGAGAAATAGAACCCTTAATTTTCCTTCCAGAGTTTCCCTTTTCCTCTTGTCTTTTCTTCTATTGTCCATAATGTGTTAAATGGCAATGATGGTTTGAAACTATCTTATCTTGGTTTTGGTTTTTGTTTTTGTTTTGTTTATATGTGATGGGTTGGGGTTTTTGTTGTGGTAAGTGTGTTTGTTTTGTTTTCTTACACAATACTATCATTTATCCAACAAAGTCTCTTTCCTGTGAAGAAGAAAGTGGAAGATGGAGGATGTCAATGCAAAATGAACAAACCTAAAATTTCTTTAAAAAGGTAGAGAGTTTTATTTGAGCCCAAGTTAGGACAGCTGCCTAGGATGCACAGTCTTCACAAAGAAGAGAATGCTCTGGCAAAGGAGCATTTGGTTTAGGGTCATATACATTTTTAAATACAAAGTTACAAATCATTAGACAAAAGACATTTCAAGAAAGTTGCAGACTTTATCTTAGGTTTCTAGCATATGCAGGGCAGTGTGACATTAATCTTAAGGGAATAGGGAAGTTTCCCTTTTTTTTATCTTTTGTGTTCAGAATGCTCCTTTTTGGTTATTTTCTTTAATGAAGCATATGTACGGTACACACACAGGGGACAAATAGGGCACATGCTTTGAGGTTTTGTGGAGTCATTTTGACCTTAGTAAATATAACTATAACTTCCCCGGGAGCCCGGAAGGAGGACCTACAAATATTAAAGGTTGAAAATTTCCTTTATCAGAGATAATTACGATTTTTGTGTTTAGCTATTAAAGTTATTATATTAGGACTCCTAGAAATAATAGCAAATATAATCTCCATATTTATAGATAGCTTGAAAACTGCATAGTTAGATGTTCAGGTAAATGTGTATTGAATGATAGATAAATGAATCATCTAGATGCAGCCTTATTTAGAAGAAAGCAATATTGTTCTTACTTTTCTTCTCAGGAGCAAGGGAGCCTTTCCTTGAAGCCCCCATTCTAGGTGTCTCCTTCTCTCTCCTCCCTGGCCCCAGGATATAGTCATTGACAAGAGGAGTGGAATTACCAGGATTGATTTAGATGGAATAGGTGTTTTGGGTGTAAACCAAAAAGACCGCTGCATTGGTTATAAAAATAATCCATGATTATCATAGGAAATTTGGAAAATAATAAAAAGCATAGTATAAAAAATTTTAAAACTATCATCACATAGAGATAACTATTGTTAACATTGTGGTGTTTAGCTTTCCAGTTTTTATTTTTTAGAAAATTGTAGTCATGTTGTATGTAGTTTTAGAGTCTTTTTTTTTTTTTTTTTAAGATTTTATATACTTATTTGACAGAGACACAGCAAGAGAGGGAACACAAGCAGCGGGAGTTGGAGAGGGAGAAGCAGGCTTCCTGCTGAGCAGGAGCCAGATGCGGGGCTCAATCCCAGCATCCTGGGATAATGACCTGAGCCTCAGGCAGATGCTTAATGACTGAGCCACCCAGGCACCCCCATAGTGTTTTATAGTCTTAAATTTAGTGATTTAACACAACACATGAATTTTTTCATGTCACATGAGATGAGTGGTCTTCTGTGTTCTTTCATATGGCTATGTTACAAATTATTTAAATAATTGCTTATTGTCAGAGATTGAGATCATCAGTAAATTTTTAGTATGGATATGGTAAAGACCTGATTGTATCAGTCATTGTGTACATCTGTGGTAAGGAATGTGGGTGAAGGGGCATAAATACTTGCAAAGCTTTTCTTGTACTTCTCTGGTTACCTTCCAGAAAACCTGTGCCATTTACACTTCCACAAATGTGTATGTGAGTGGCTATTTAACTGTGTTCTTGTCAGCATTGGGAATTATTTTGTAATTGCTAGTTTTACGGACAAAATGTGGTATTCTTTTGTTTTTCTCTGCTTTTTGGATTACCAGTATTATTGAATATTAGCAAAAGTAGATACCTATTGAATGAAAGAATAAATGTGTGTTTCTTGTGTAGATTATCTATGCATATCCTTTACATTTTTCCTTTTTTTATTGTGATACACATAAAAACACAGTGTGTTAAAGTGTAAAACTACATAGAATAAATTTATGACAATCTATTTCAAATTGGCTATTCCAAATATTAATTTACCTAATTTTAAATATCATTTTAAGTTATAGTATCTCAGACCCTACTCTGGATGGGTGAGTTTTTCCATCATACATCCTCCCGCCTATAGACTTCACCTCTTCCCCCCTTTTTTTTTTTTAAAGATTTTATTTATTTATTTGACAGACAGAGATCACAAGTAGGCAGAGAGGCAGGCAGAGAAAGAGGGGGAAGCAGGCTTCCTGCTGAGCAGAGAGCCCAATGCAAGGCTCGATCCCAGGACCCTGAGATCATGACCTGAGCCGAAGGCAGAGGCTTTAACCCACTGAGCCACCCAGGCGCCCCCAGACTTCACCTTTGATACCAAATGAAAAATAAGTTCTTTCTTCCCAAATTCCTTTATGTTATTTAGTAACTGTTTATGATTCTTCCTCACACCTCTTTACTTTGGCAACATAACATTTTATTTATCTTCATATTCTCCTGGTATCAAAATCTGTTTTCCACTGTATAGAAAGAAATTAAAATTATTTTCTTACTCCTTGGCTTAGATTCTTTTTTCTTTTTTAATTGTAATTGTGTGTGTGTGTGTGGGGGGGGTGTCTCAGAGCTTGAGTAAGTGACATTTTCTTGTGTTATTTATTAATAGTTATAGCTACTGTTTATTGTTAACATTTTTCTCATGTAATCTTCTCTTTTGGTTCTATGAGATTATTATCAATATCCTTTTCCTTTATAGAGAGATGAAATATTGTGGGCCATACAGCTAATAGTGGTAGCTGGGATTGGAACATAGCTTGCTAGTGATATGTTTGGATATTAAATTGTAAACTATACTGTGTTTGGTCTTGCATGTAAAAAGACGCTGAACTGAGGTTTCCAAGTTATGTTGAAATTTATAATTAATTTAAATTTGGTTCTTGTTGTCAAGTGGACTCTTGTTCCTATTATTGGCAACTAGAAAAATAAAAGGCCTCAAGTATAATTTAATAAAGCCAATAAGAACCATACCACTTTTATAGTCATTTTTGCTGTAAACTAGTGTTTGTACAACCCATGACTTGACACTTGACCAAACCATCTTACATTACCATATTTTGAATGTAGCAGGAACTGGCTTAACAAAATCTTGAAACCTCTGACTCTAATATTTGTGGTACAGTAAACAATTTTGGGGCTTTCAGGTTGGTGTGGTGCACAGCCTGTCCAGGCCATTGGTGCTTATTCTCATTGTTGACTCCTTGGCTTTCATGAGCAGTGTTGTCAACATTTAGGCTTTCCAAGGGAGACTATTTCTACCTAGCGGAGAAATCTTGGAGAAAGCCATCAGCTTCTTTTTATTAGAAATATAATAATTAGTGATAGTATCTAACATTTCTTGAATGCCAGGCACAGGTCCAAGTACTTTCTGTATATTGACCCATTTTAAGCTTCACTGTAGCCCTATTAGTTTTTTCCCCATTTTACAGATACCAGAACTGAAGAACAGACAGGTTAAATAACTTCTCAGGGTCACAGGGCTTATATAAGGCATAGTGAGAGTTCAGACCTTGGCAGCTACCTCCAAAGTCTGCCTCCTTCATCACTCTGTTACACTAACATTTATTAGATGGAGAGAGGGAGGTGTTGGTGACTCAGAAATAGCCATTCATGTTTTTGGAAAGGCTGACTTGATGCTTGGTAGCAGCTCAAAATAGTTAAGCAATTGCCATTCATTAAATTCTTGACTCATAAAATGAGTCATCCTGCACCTAATATTATGGTGGGACACAATGAGTCAAGCATATTCTTTTGTGTTTATACAAATGTAGGTAAGATTGCATTTCCCGTAAACAAAATGATCTCCTAGAAAGACAGTGTTTAAAACAGCTTTGGAGAGTAGATCCAGAATCATAGTATCAGCCACAGAATGATCAATGATCAATGTTTAATACTCTCTGATAGTGCAGACCATGCCTTATTGGTCTTGCACTCTATCCTTTATAATGAGTATTTCAGAAATGGCAGACTGAATATTTTGAAATTGCCCAGGCTGGCTATAGGCAGAATTTGTCTTTGACACCTTCTCATTTCACTTGTCACTGGCACTTGGTTATCTCTGCCTTTCCCAATACTAGGTGGGGTGCAACCACTTTACTCATTGTCAACAAATACCTTCTTAGATAGTCATATTAATATTTATAAGTATGGTATGCCTTTTCTTAGGAAGGCATTTGCATTTAATAAAAGTCAGAGGCCAGGCTACATTACTGTTGAGATTTGTTTCACTCCTTGAAGCTCAGGAGGTTTCTCCTTTTCATCTTTGTCTCTCTGTCATCTGTTGCCAGGTCTAGGTCTCAAGAAGGAGACTTGGGTGGCCCAAGTTAACACTGGTGGGATGACTGATACTGATAAGGGTGAATGATGGAAGTGATTGATTGCAGAGCGCCGTTTTAATCTCACCTTCCTCCTCTTCCCGTAGTTGAAAACTGATGAGTAAATGAAAACTTGGTTTATCATCTTTGGGCATTTAATATTACCCCGTGGTAATTCTATACCATTCTTCCTCACTGCCTCTCATCAGGACTACTGAGGTGAATGAATTAGGGAAATTAAACTGAAAATTCTGACCCAGTTCTTGGAAGTAGTTGATTGTGTAGTTTTGGCCAATCTAGAAAGCTGTCACTTAAGGGTGTCTCTTGGTCAGAATTAATTGATCAGTTCAGATGTGGCAGAGCTGCTTCTCTGTTTGTCCCTAAGGTAGTAGTGTGTGGTGGAATCAGCTACTGGTCTGAGTTCAGGGATCACCAGCAGGCCTAGGGGACAATATGGAGTTAGGATCATAAGTAACATGTGAAGGGTAGAGGGATCTAGAAGCATAAATCTCTCCCTATTTTTCATCTTTTGCAGAAGCCTCTCTTATTATCCCTTTGGTCTTAGAATTAGAATTTTTTCCTTGGTAACAGTCAAGATCAATCTACCAGAGCAAGGACATAGTGAGAATGTCAGCCTAGGTTTTTTTAAATGGCAAGGGGATAGGCTTTTGTGGTTTATGTGTGTAAGTGAGATGTTTTACACAATTGAAAATCTGCAAGGACAGAGAATCAGTCCTTCGAAGCATGTGCGTTACATGATGGCCAGAGGAAGAGCTCTCAGAAGGGCTGACTTAGAAGGTACTATTGGAGAAAGGAAGAGTAATGTCCATGAAACCAAGGGAGGAGGGCATGTGTAGAGCAAGCACTGAACTGTTTGATGCTGCAGAGAAGGCAAACAAGACCAGAACAATTAATACTGCACTTGTCTCAGGAGGCTTGGTAGCACAGAGTTGCTGTTGACCTTTGCTCAGTTATCTTCAACATGATGGTGGGAACCAAAGTCATTTCTGGAAACTGAGGAATGGATAATTACTGAGGAAATGGAGACAGCAGTGAGTGAGTGTGTAGACTATTCTTTCAAGACACTTGACTGTGAAAGTAAATAAGGTTGTAGGATGATACGATCAAGGAAAAGCTTTTTACTTTATTCTTTTTCAGGATGGGGAAAGAAAGTGGTTTTTTTGTTTTGTTTGTTTGTTTGTTTGTTTGTTTGTTTTAATAGGCCAAGAGAAAAGGAGGTGATGGATGGGGAGAACTGTGGATGGAGAAAAGTGTTAAATGAGATGGGAAGGGATAGGAGTATAGCCTGGGTGGGAAAAGAGAGGGGTCCAGGAAACCTCAGGAAAGGATGCAGTTTCATTTGACAATGGGGCAAGTGTAGGGAAGTTGAGGACATTCTAGACATAGTTGGAGGTGCAGAGACTGCCTCTGACTGAATACAGTGAATACAAAAATACAGGTCATAGAGTTTCAAAAGATTCTACAATAAAAATGCATAGAATTCAAGATTATAATTTAATTTTTTTCTGAATTGAGTTATTGTTATAATTTTATAATTTTAATTTTATTTTTTTAAATTTATTAAGTAATCTGTACACCCAACATGGGGCTCAAATTCACAGCCCCAAGATCAAGAGCTGCGTGCTTTTCCGACTGAGCCAGCCAGGTGCCCCAGAATTGAGTTATCTTTTTAATTATTCCTAATATACAGTCGATTAAAATGATGTAAACATTTGACAAATTTAAAAATCTGTTAAACATAAAAGTAAAATTTCATGCCAATTGCAGTTCTTCATGGGTAGATTGGGGAGGGTAGTGATATTTCTGTTGAGAAATGTAGTAGTGCAGATTTTTTGAGTGATCTCTGTTTGGAGCCCTGGGTTTTGCATCTTAGCACTATCATGTACCAAGGTGAGAGTCAGATGGAGTAAGAATCAGGAATGGCTTCTTTAAAGAAGGAAAAACTCATTTCCCTTTTAGTACCTCTCCTTTATTTTTAATACTCTGCTCACAGAATACTTTGTTTTGCTTCTCACACTTGTGGATACCAGCTAGGGTCCACAATTTAACTCATTCTGATACCACCTAGAGATAGTGTCAGAAAGGAAGGGGGCAGAGGGTTTCTAGTGCAGGAGATTTGGTCTCTGTGGGGTTTGGGAGGCACCACCATCCTGAACGTGGATGCATTCTTTACCAACACGGAAGCTCTCCTAAACCCCAAAGTTTGGGGATTTTTATGGAGGCTTTGTTATGTAGGTATGATTGATGAAATCATTGGCTATTGGTGACTGATTCAACCTCCAGCCCCTCTCTCCTCATTGGAGGTGTATGTGGAGGGGTGAGACTGAAAGTTCCAACCTGTAAATCATGATTGGTTCCTCTGACAACCAGCCTCTATCCTTAGGAACTTTCCAAATGATTAACTTAAACTCAAGTGTGGTTGAAAGTGGCTTGTTATAAATAACAAGACACCCATTTCACCTTTATGGCTGTGAAGCTATTTCAGTAACTGAGAAGTTGAGACCAAATATAACAGAAGATGTTCCCATTACTCTTATCACTTAGGAAATTCCAAGGGTTTGGGAGTTGTGAGCCAGGAACATTGGATGAAGACCAAAAAAACATATTTCTTACTACATACTACACAGTGGAGCATCACAGCTTTCTTCTACAAAAGTGAGAGAGGAATGATTATGTCAGGAGAGGGAGGAAAACAGAGGCTTAGACTTCAGTTCTTACATAGTTTTTAGGAAAGAGAATGATGCCAAATTCATAGTTTGAAACCTAATCCCCAAAGTGATGGTATTTGGAAGTAAGGTTTTGGGAGGTGATTAGGTCATGAGGATGTAGCATTTATGACTGGAATTACTCCATTATGAAAGAGGACCCAAAGAGCCTCATAGTCCATTCTATTGTGTAAGTACACAGCAAAAAGACGGCTGTCTATGAACTAGGAAACAGGTCTCTACTAGACCATTGAATCTGCAGTTCTTGAACTTGGACTTCCCGGCCTTCAGAACTGTAAGGATTATGTTTCTGTTATTTAAAAGCCACCCAGTTTGTGGTGTTTTTTAACAGCAGCCTGAACAGACTAAGAGTACTTAAGAAAGTTGAAGATCTAGAAATTGATCTTAAAACTAATTGTGCCTGTGTACTCCTTAGAAAATCTTTGTATATCACCACTAGAAAGTACGCCCCAAAGTTAAGACAGTAGTACAGAACAAAGACTGGAATTATGGCAGGGCTGGGTCAAGGTCATTGCGCTTTCTTCAGTGTATTTGTTTTTATTGTTTCTATAATACGGCTTTTGAGAGTCCTCAAGTCATTCTGAGTTTAGTTGGGTAAGTGACTGATACAGGGTCTGAATCTCCTCATTTATGAACTGGGGAATTTGCATATAGACAATCCCTAAAGTTACTTCCAGTTCAAAAACTGATTTTGTGACCTAATAATGTGTATAGGCCACCCTTGATACTGGTAATGCATAGAAATTGAGACCAGTTTTATTTCCTTTCCTTTTTTTTTTTTTTTAAAGATCTATTTATTTATTTGAGAGAGAGAGAGGTTGTGACAGAGAGCATGAGTCTGGAGGAGAGGTAGAAGCAGGCTCCCCACTGAGCAGGGATTCTGATGTGGGACTCGATGGGGGGCTTGATTCCAGGACCCTGGGATTAGGCAGATGCTTAACCAGCTGAGCCACACAGGCACCCATCATTTGCTTTTTTTAATGAAAGGTTAATTGGTTAGTTTTTCTCTTCTATATTGTGATGTGTTGCAAATGATTATTTGATTGTTTGAACTCTTTGGAGTAATTTTTGGACTCTGTTCTTAAAATATATTGGTAAATAGGTCATCTTTCAAGATATTAAAAATTAAGTTATATTCCTTATACATAAGAAATGCTCACAGATCTACTATTTTTTTCATTTGCTCAAATACCACATACTTGGCTGTTGATTGTGGAAGAGACTTTGTTAACTGATGTTTTTAATTAACCATAGTCCAGGCTCACGGGCCTGTGTCCAATTTGAAATTGTAGTGATTATAATTTCTTTGAATTTTAAGACTCCCTCTTCCTCCCACCTACAAATACAATGAAAGAAACTAGAGAGTCTGAGCCAAGGAGCAAAGGGGAAAGCAAAAAGCAAAAAAAAAAAAAAAAAAAAAATAGAATTTTGATATCTGTGAGAAAGTGAAATAAATAAAAATTTGTTGGCCAAAGATAAAAAATGTGAAAATGAATACTAGATATTTACTGAATAACATGACACATTCTGGAGAGAAATCATTTTTTTTTAAATTAAGTAGGGCTTGGGTATACAGTTTTATAATTCAACACTGTATATTCTACAGAGTGATCACCAGAAGTCTAATACCACCCATTACCGTACAGTTGACTCCCTTCATCCCTTTTGCTTACTCCCTTTCCTTCTGGTAACCACTAATGTATTCTCTGTATCCATAAGTTTGTTTTTGTCTTGTTTTGTTTATTCTTTTGATTTATGTTTAGATTTATGTATGAATGAAATCACATGGTATTTCTCTTTTTCTGTCTGACTTACTTTGTTTAGTGTAATACCCTCAAGGTCAATCCATGTTGTCGAAAATGGCAAGATTTCATTTTTTATGGCTGAGTAATAGTCCATTGTGTAAATATACCATATTTTCTAAGTGGACACTTCGTTTGCTTTCATATCTTAGCTATTGTAAATAATACTGCAGTGAACATATGGGAACCTGTAACCTTTTGAGTTTATGTTTTTAATATTCTTTGGAAAAATACCCAGTAGAATACCTGGGTCATATAGCAGTTCTCTTCTTAATTTTTAGAAGAATGTTTTACATAGCGGCTATACCAATTTACAGTTTTGCTAGCAATGCACGAGCGTTCCCTTTTCTCCACATCCTTGTCAGCACACTTGTTATTTCTTGTTTTTTAACAATAGCCATTCTCAGTGTTAGGTGATATCTTACTTTCGTTTTTGTTTGTATTTTTCTAATACTTAGTGATGTTGAACGTATTTTCATGCGCCTGTTGCCCATCTCTACATCTTTGGCTAAATGTCTATTCAGATCCTCTGCCCCTTTTCAGTCAATTTTTTTTTCTTGTTGTGTTGTATGAGTTCTTTATGTATTTTGGATATTAATTCCTTATTGGTTATATGGTTTGCAGATATCTTCTCCCACCAGAGGGTTGCCTTTTTGTTTTGATGATCGTTTCCTTTGCTGTGCGGAAGCTTTTTAGTTTGATATAGTCCATTTGTTTATTTTTACTTTTGTTTCCCTTGCTTTTGGAGTCATATATCACTTCAGTGTCCGAGAGCTTATATGTATGAACACAGATGCAAAAACCCTCTTTTCCGTTTTTTCTTTTAAGAATTTTACAGTGTCAGGTCTTACATTCAAGTCTTTAATCAATTTTGAGTTAATGTTTGTATATAGTATAAGACAGTGGTTGAGTTCCAGTCATTTCCACATGCTGTCCAGTTTTCCCTGAACCATTTATCGAAGAGACTATCCTCATCATATTAACCTTGGCTCCTTTGTCACAGATTAATTGTTCATATATATATGTGGGTTTATTTCTGGGCTCTCAGTTCTGTGCTGTTAATCTATGTGTTTGTTTTTGTTCCAAAACCATATCGTTTTGATTACTATAACTTTGTAGTCTAGTTTGAAATCAGGGAACATGATACCTCCAGCTTTGTTCTTTCTCAGGATTACTTGGTTATTCATACTCTTTCATAGTTCTATACAAATTTTAGAATTATTTTTTCTAGTTTATGCCATTTGAATTTTTATAGGGGTTGCATTGAATTTATAGATTGTTTTGGGTACTGTGGACATTTTAACAATATTTTAATCCATGACCGTGAAATAGATTACTGTTTATTTGTATCTGCTTCAGTTTCTTCATTGTCTTACAGTTTTAGCTTTTTTATGTACTTTGTGTAGTTGTAGATCTTACAGTGTACAGGTCTTTGCCTTTTTTGTTAAACTTATTTATAGGTATTTTATTCATTTTGATGTACTTGTAAGTGGTATTGATTTCTGTATATTGATTTTCTATCTTGCAATTTTACTGAATTCATTTATTTGTTCTAATAGTTTTTTGGTGGAGTCTTAAGGATATTCTGTGTATTATATCACATCATCTGCAGATAGGAACATTTTACTTAGTTCTTTCCAATTTGGATGCTTTTTTAATTTTAGTCTCTTTGTCTTGCCCAATTGCTGTGTCTTGGATTTCCAATATTATGTTTAGTAAAAGTGGTAAGTGTGGGGCATCCTAGTTTTGTTCCTGTTCTTAGAGGAAACATATTCAGCTTTTCATTATTGAGTATGATGTTGCCTGTGGGTTTCTCATATCTGGTCTATTTAATGTTGAGGTATGTTTTGTCTATCCCCACTTTGTTGAGAGTTTTTATCCCAAATGGATGGTGAATTTTGTCAAGTGTTTTTTTTTTCCAAGTATTTTGTTTTTGTTTTTTGCACCTATTAGATGATTATATGATTTTTATCTTTCATTTTGTTAATTTGATGTATCGTGTTGATTGACTTTTAGATGTTGTACTGTCCTTCCATCCCTGGAATAAATTCTGCATGATTGTGGTGATGATCCTTTAAATGTATTGTTGCATTTGGTTTGCTAATACTTTATTGAAGGTTATTGCATCTGTGTTCATTAAAGATATTGGTCATAATTTTCTTTTTCTGTGGTGTCTGTGTGTGGTTGTGATATCAGGGTAATGCTGGACTGAAACATGTTCAGAAGTTTTCTCTCCTCTTTAGTTTTTTGGAAGAGTTTGAGAAGGCTAGGTATTAAATCTGCTTTAAATGTTTGGTAGAATTTGCCAATGAAAGTGGTTCTGGAGTTTTGTTTGTTGGGAATTCTTTGATATTGTTTGTCTTCTTACTAGTAATTTTTCCATTCACATTTTCTCTTTCTTCATGATTAATCTTGGAAGATTATGTGTTTCTAAGAATTTGTCCATTTCTTCTAAGTTGTCCAGCTTGTTGGCATATAATTGTTTATAGCAATCTTTTATGATCCTTTATATTTCTGTGGTATAGGTAATTTCTCTTTCATTTCTGATTTTATTTGAGCCCTCTATTTTTCTTGGTGAGTCTAGCTAGAGTTTGGCGATTTTGTTTATCTTGTCAAAGAATTCTTAGTTTCATTGAACTTTTCTAGTGTTTTTTGTTGTTTTTGTTTTGTTTTTTGGTCTCTATTTCATTTGTTTTCACTCTGATCTTTATTATGTCCTTTCTTCTAACTTTGGATTTTGTTCTTCTTTTTCTACTTCCTTTAAATATAAAGTTACATTGTTTGAGATTTTCTTGTTTCTTGAGGTAGGTGTGTTATTGCTATGGCTTTCCTCTTGGAACCACTTTTGCTGCATCCCATTGATTGTGGTATGTCCTATTACTGGTTTCATTTGTCTGTAGATATTTTTTAATTTTTCCTTTGATTTCTTCAGTGACCCATTGGTTGTTCAGTAGCATGCTGTTTAATCTCTGTGGTTTTTTCCCCCATTTCCTGCTTGTAATTAATTTCCAGTTTTATACCATTGTCATTGGGAAAGATGTTTGATATAATTTCAGTTTTCTTGTATTTATTGAGACTTGTTTTGTGACCCAACATGATCTGTCTTGCAGAATGTTCCACACCGCTTGAGAAGATCATGTATTCTGTTGCTTTGGATGGAATGTTCTACATATACTTCACGAGTTGATCTGATCTAATATGTTGTTTAAGGCCCTGTTTCCTTATTGATTTTTTTGTCTGGATGATCTCTCCATTGATAAATGTGGGATATTAAAGTTCTGTCTATTATTGTATTGCATCCAATTTCTCATGTTAGGTCTGTGAATATATGCTTTATGTTTTAGGTGCTTCCATGTTGGGTACATATATATTTATAAATGTTGTATCTTCTTGCTGGATCAACCTCTTTATCATTATGTAATGTCCTTTTTCTTTTATTACGATGTTTGTTTTAAAGTCTGTTTTGTCTGATATGATTATAGCTACTCCAGCTCTCTTTCATTTTTATTTTCATAGAATATCTTTTTCTATCCCTTTGCTTTCAGTCTGTGTGTTCTTACTTCTGATGTGAATCTCTTGCAGGTAGCATATAGTTGGATCTTTTTTTTTTTTTAATCTATTTAACCTCTCTAGTACATTTTGATTGGCAAATTTCACCCATTTACATTTAAAGTAATTATTGATAAGCATGTACTCATTGCCTTTTTAAAATTGTTTTCTGGCTGTTTTTAAAATAATCCTTTCTGTTCCTTTCTTCTTCTCTTGTGGTTTGATGTTATATTCACATTCCTTTCTCATTTTCTGTTTTGTATTTACTCTAAATTTTTTTTTTCCTGTCATTTCTGTGAGGTTGATTTAAAATATCCTATGTAAATAGTGGTTCATTTAAAGTTGATAGCAACTTGATTTTAAACACATTCCAAAAATCTACCATACTACCTTCTGTCATATGTTATATTTTTGATGACATACTTTACATCTTTTTATTTTATGCTTTCCTTAACTAATTTTTGTAATTTTAGTTAATTTTACTACTTTGGTCTTTTCACCTTTTCACTTGCTTTGTAAGGGATTTACCACCTTTGTTACATATTTGCCTTTTAAAGTGAGATTTTTATTTTCATATGTTTTCTTGTTATTACCTAGGACCATTTCTTTTTGACTTAAAGAAGACCCTTAACATTTCTTGTAGGACCTGTTTAGTGGTATATTAACTCTTACCTTTTGTGTGTTTGGAAAGCTCTTAATCTCTTCTTCAATTCTGAATGACAACCTTGCGGGGTAGACAATTCTGGGTTAGAAATTTTTTCTTTCAGCACTTTGAATAGTTGTGCCACTGCCTTTCTGCAATAAAGTTTCTGCTGAGAAGTCTCCTGATAGTCTTATAGAGTTTGCTTTATATGTAATGAGTTGTTTTGTTGCTGACACAGGATTCTTTCTTTATTCTTAATTTTAACCACTTTAATTATAATATTTCTTGGGGTGGATTTCATGAGGTTCATCTTATTGGGAGCTTTCTGGTCTTCCTCGACCTGCATATCTGATTCTTTCCCTAGGTTAGTGGGACATTTATTATTTTTCAAATAATTTTACTGAGGTGAATGTTATTCCACTTTATATTGTCCCAAACATTCCTTAAGGCATTTTAACTTTTCTAAGTTCTGTTTTGATTTTGCTGCTCTAAGGATTCTTTTGCTTTGTCTTCCAGCTTGCTGATTGTTGTTCTTCATTCAGTTTGCTATTGAAACCCTCTCTAGTGTTTTTCAGTTCAGTTATAACTTCTGTTTGGTGCTTTCTTTTATTTTTTTAATCTTTTTGCTGGGGTTCCTACTATGTTTATCCTTTCTTCTCCTGAGTTCAATGAGCATCTTTATGATAACTACTTTGAGCTTTTTATCAGGCAAATGGCTTTTGTCCATTTCATTTAGTTCTTTTTCTGAGGTTTTGTCTCTTTCTTTTGTTTGGAACATATTCCCCTCTCTCCTCATTTTGCCAACTCTCTGTGTTTGTTTCTATATATTGCATATGCCAGCTAACTCTGACAGTCTTGAAAGTGTGTGGTCATATGTAGGACATATCTTGTGGGGCCCAGAAGTGCAATCTCCTTGCCAGAGCCAGGAGCTCATCAGAGCCAGGAGCTCATGGGGTGTTCTCTGTGTAGGCTGTGTGTGCCCTCTTATTGCGGTGGGGCCATGGCTCTGTCATGTTGGTGGGTGGGGCACATTTGTGACTGCTGTGGCTCATTGATGGTTGAGATTGTCTCCTGACGTGACTGCAAATGCTGTGGCCCACTGGCCGTAAGGCTGACCCTCCATGCAGCTATAGGGCAAGTCAGTGACTGCTATGGTGAGTTGGTGTGTGGGGTTCTCAGTAGGGTGCACCCATTGGCACCAGTAAGTTGGAGGGAGAATTCCAGAATGGCACCCACCAGTGCTGGTATTAGTAATGTAGGCTGAGATTGCAGAAATTGTTCCCACCAGTCTTCCAGTTCCAAGGGAGAGTCCCTGCTGTTTTCTGACTTTCCAGCAAATACTTTAAGGTTAGTAATGGGTTGAATTTACTTATGGTCTATGCGCCTTTCAAACTGATAGTTTTGCACTGGTGTCCTGGTTGAGTGAGTCTGTGCAGGAGGACTTTAAGAGCAGGTTTTCTGTTCCCTGCATTTTTAAGTTTTTCTGAGTGTAATCCTCATTGATTTTCAAAGCCCAGTGTTTTTGGAGTTTCTTCCTCTTGTGTAGGATTTGAGTTGGTGTGCCTTGTGTGGCACAAACTTGAATCCCTTGCTCCTCAGGGAAAAGTTCTGTGTTGTTGCTATCCTTCCCAGTTGTGAGTGGCTGTGGCTAGGAGGTGGTTGTTTCCTGGTGAGTCTGTTCTCTGCCTCTCTTTCCTGTCTCAGTGCTGTCCTTTTATCCTTTGTTATGGAGGCTCTGTTCATTCCTTTTTCAAATTCCTTTCAGAGGGAATTATTCCATATGTAAGTATAGTTTTGTTGTGTCCATAGGGAGAGGTAAGTTTAGGATCTCGCTACACTGCTATCTTCAACCCAACTGTAGAAACTGTTTATTTTTAGAACTTTTTAGATTGGAAATTCTGTGTACATAGGGAGTTTCTTTATTACCTGAGTTGGCAGAACATCTTTATAAAAAGAGCCTAAGAAATTTCTCCTCTGAAAGAGTGTCAGGAACAATTGATTTCTGTTTAGCTTTTGGCCAAACTGATTCATGATTTGTCTGCCAATTTGGGGTTGGCCATGAAAACATACAGAGCAAGTTGGTGCCATTTTGTGTGCTAACCTCTATTTCTTCCCATGCTTCTGTAATAGTTTACCACAAACTGAATGGTATAAAAGAGCATAAATTTCCTGTGTTACACTGTTGAAGGGTCCAATTCTGGAATTAGTTTCTCTGGGATAAAATAAAGGAGTGCCAAGGCTGATTACTTCTGGAGACTTTAGGGGAGAATCTTTTTCCTTGCCTTTTCCAGCATCTAGAGGCTACCCTCATTCCTTAGCTCTTGGCTTATCTCCTTCCCTTATAAGGACTCTTGTGATTACATTGGGCCACCTGGGTAATACAGAATACTGTCCCCTTCTCAAGATCCTTAACTTATCACCTCTGCAAAGTCTCTTTTGCCATGTAAGATAACATATTCACAGGTTCTGGGGTATAGGACATTTTTAGTTGTTTTTTGTTTTTTGTTTTTTTTTCATCCATTTGCCTGTGGTTGTATTTTACAGGGCCTAATTGAATGAGTAAAGGTTAACCACCTTAAATATTCATGGAGCAGGTTGGAGGTGTTTAAAAAAAATCAGTACAATAAAAGCAAGCATAATTAAGAAAATAATGGAGTTGGGGAACAGCTCTGGATTGCAGGTTTTTCCATCTGACTTTGGAATTAAGAATATTCACGATTAGTTTCAGTTTTTACTTTTTCCAGTGCAAAATTTGGTGATCTTGAGGATTTTGTGTAAATTTTGGAAAGTAATGATTCAGCCTATTTTAGGGTAAGCCCAGGGTTTTACCTGAGGGAATTAACCAAGTCCTTATAGTCAGCCTTCAGTGGTCATAGAACACCCAGTTTTGCTTGTCCTAGATGTATAATTCTAGTACAGTTTGTGATTGCTTCAGACATTGCCTAAAATTCTTTGAATCTAATACCAATCTTGACTCTCCTGCTTTCGGAGAGACTTAGAGTAAAGGAAAAAACCACCTCTTTCTGTGACTCCACTATAGACCCTTAACGCATTAGAAGTAGAATTAATTCTTTAGGGCATTGTTTCTGAAACTGCTATTCTACATTATGCTCTTTCATAGTTTCTTTTCTTTTCTTTCTTTTAGAGAGAGAGAATGAGCATACATATTGGGGGGAGGTACACAGGGAGTGAGAGAAAATCCCAAGCCATCTCTGCACCCAGCATGAAGCCCGACTTGGGGCCCAGTCCCAGCACCCTGACATCATGACCTGAGCTGAAATCAAGAGTCAGATGCTCAACTGACTGAGCCACCCAGGTGCCCCTCATAGTTTCTTTTTCAATGGCTTTATTGAGATAGAATTCATGTACCATAAATTCCTCCATTTCAATTGTACATTTCATCATAGTTTAGTACGTTCACAAAGTTGGACAACTATCACCACAGCCCAATTGTAGAACTTTTTCATCATTCCAGAAAGAAACCCCTTACCTATTCATAGTCAGTCTCATGTTTCTATCTGAGCTTTTTCATTTATCAGTTGATGGACATTGGATTGTTTCCACTTTTTGGTTATTAAAAACAGTGCTTTGAACATTTGTGTACTTGTTTTTATATGAATGTGTGTTCTTAGTTCTGTTGAGTATGTATTGTAGTAGAATTTCTGGGTCATGTAGTAACTCTATAACCTTTTGAGGAACTGCCGGAATTTTCCAAAGCGATTACATCATTTCTTATTCCTATCAGCAGTGTATGGTTGTTTTGATTTATCTACATCCTCATCAACACTTGTTATTATCTGACTATTTGATTCTAACCATGACTAATGGTTGTGAAGTGGTGTCAGTTCACATAATAATATCAAGTGGTGATATTATTATGGTTAATAATATCTAGCATCTTTTCATGTGCTTGTTGGCCATTTGTATATCTTTTTTTAGGGAAGTGTTCCATAGAACATACTATGGTTAGGTGAAGTGTTCTAGAGATGTCTTTCAGGCTTAGTTGGTTATTTAAGTTTTCTATTTCCTTGGTCTTCTAATTTGTCTGTTTATTACTGAATGTGAGGTTTTGAAGTTTTTTTTAACATTAAAGTCTCTATTTCTCCCTTCATTTCTGTCAATTTTTGCTTCATGTGCTTTGGTGCTCTGTTAGCTGCACATATTTATAATTATTATATCTTCCTCATGGATTGACCCTTCTATCATTATAAAATACCCTCCATTATCTCTAGTAACATTTTTTGTTTTCAAGTCTGTTCTCTGGGGCACCTAGCTGCCTCAGTCAGTAGAACATGTGACTCTTGATCTCAGGGTTTTAAGTTCAAACCCCACATTGGGTACAGAGGTTACTTAAAAAAATAAAAGCTAAAAAAAGTCTGTTTTCTCTAATATTAGTATAGTCGTACTACCTTTCTTGTTTTTGCATGTTTTCATGACACATCTTTTTCTGTCTTTTTATTTCCATTTCTATTTGTATCTTTGAATCTAAAGTATATTTTCTGTATAACTATAAATATAAATTTATTACTTTTTAAATATAGTCTGATAATCTCAGCCTTTTGGTTGGGTTGTTTATTCCACTCACATTTAGTGATATTTTCCATATACTCGTTGACTTTGAACTACATGGGTCCACTTAAGGTAAGATTTTTTTTTATAAAAACAGTAGAGTACTATAGATGTATTTTCTCTTCCTTTATGATTTTCTTAATAACCTTTTTTCCTAGCTTACCTTATTATAGGAATACAATGTATAATACATAAACATACAAAATATTGTTAATCAACTGTTTATGTTATCTATAAGGCTTTTGGACAACAGTAGGCTATTAGTACTTTAGTCTTTTGGGGGTCAAAAGTTATACATAGATTTTCAACTGCATGTGGTACCCCCCCATGTTGTTCAAGGGTCAGTCATAATTAGATTTATTTTTAACACATTTACTTTTTATTTATTTACTTTCATTCTTTGTATTGTCTTTCTTATTGCATTTTTTTGCCTTAAGTGAACATTTAAAAATTTATCCTTTTAATTTCTTTAATGATTTTTTCACTGTACTTTTAGAGTATTTTTATTAGTGGTTCTATAGGGCTTACTATATATATATTACTGTATTAGAATCAGCTTCAGATTTATACCAGATTAATTGCAGTGGCATATAGAAACATTAATTCTATATAGTTCTATTGCCTTCTCCTCCCCACTTTTTGTAGTATACATATTGCACTTTTAATGTTACAGATCCAAAAATGTATTGTTATAGATACTCCTTTACCATATGTAGTAGTTTCCTTGGCCTAATACAACTTTGCTCCCACATACCTCATTTGCATTGGTAATTGACAAATATATCACATATATCTTACATATTTGTATGTTATAGTCCTAATGACATGTATGTAGTGTTTCATACAGTTGATATTTGTCAGTTATGATAGGCAAGAAGAATAAGCATTATAATGACTTCTACTGATGTTCTTTGTATTTTTGTATGTTCTTGTATTTTGTATTTTTTTGAGATTCGAATTACCTTCTGTGGTTACTTGCTTTCAGTCTTAAGAACTTATTTTCACATTTTTTTTTAGGTGGGGCTTCTAAGGAGCAAGTTATCACAGTTCTTGTTTATCTGGGAAATTTATGATTTTATCTTCAGTTTTGAAAGATAACTTTGCTGGATTTGAGATTCTTGGTTGACAGAGTTTCCTTACCCACTCTCTTTTGGTCTCTTGTTTCTGCTGAGAAGTCTGCTGTAGTCGATCTTGGATCTTTTTTTTCCAATAAATTTGGGAACGTTCAACCATTCTTTCTTTCTTTCTTTTTTTTTTTTTTAAAGATTTCATTTATTTGACAGAGAGAGAGATCACAAGTAGGCAGGAAGGCAGGCAGAGAGAGGAGGAAGCAGGCTCTCCGAAGAGCAGAGAGCCCGATGTGGGGCTTGATCCTAGGACTCTGGGATTGTGACTTGAGCTGAAGACAGAGGCTTTAACCCACTGAGCCACCCAGGGGCCCCTCAAGCATTATTTCTTGAATGACTTTTTGTTGTTGCTGTTCCTATCTATCCTCTCCTTCTGGTACTGTCATTACAAGTATGTTGGTGCAGTTAATGATGTCCCATATTTCTGTGAGGCTTTCTTCATTTTTCCGCATTCTTTTTTCTTTCTGGTTTCTCTCTTGAGCTTTATCTTTCTTGAAGTTTGCTTATTCTTTCTTCTGTCAGTTCAAATCTATTGAAGCACCCTAGTGAGATTTTTTTTTTTCTTTTTTCCTGTTGTACTTTTCAACTCCAGAATTTCCATTTGGTTCTTTTTAATAATTTCTGTGTATTGATATTCTCTATTTGATGCAATATTATCATCATACCTTCCTTTACTTCTTTAATTATAGATTTCTGTATTTGTGAGAATATGTTCATATTGTTATTTTAAAATCTTTTTCTGATAAATTCAACATCTGATCGTTCTCACAGGCAGTTTCTGTTGCTTGCTTTTCCCCCTGGTATATGGGTCATACTTTCTTATTTATGGGCTTCCTCATGTTTTGTTGTTGTTGTTGTTGGAAATTGGACATTTCATATAATATAGTGTAGCAGCCTTGGGTACTGGTTGTCCTCTACTGCCCCCTTTCAGGCCTTGGTATATTATTTGCTTGTTTATTTCTCTATTAACTGGCCAGTCAGTTTCCCTTCCAACAGTATTAAGCTTCTGATGTTGCTCCTCGGAAGCTTTGCATAATTACCTTGGGATGACCGTGATACTGGTAGGGTTTTTCTCAACTCTCTCTCTGATCATACCCAACTGTTGAGCTCCATTGATTGCAGGTTAATTACTCTATTGTTTTTAATAATGCTCTGAGATATAAATTGCTCTGTAAATGAATCTAGTCAAATTATGTCTTCTTTGAAGGAATTACTTCTGAGGTCAGTGTTTGATATATGTCCCAACCCCAGGAGCGCTTCTTCTCTCAACTGTTCTCTCAACCGATTCCCAGTTCTCTCTTGCAAACTAGCTGGCCTGCAGTTTAGCCTGTATCTTGAATCTCCTCCCAGTTGCCTTTCACCACAGTCTTCACTGTTCTTGAGAGCACACTAGGCTTGAACTTCTCCACACTTTGTTGCAAATGAAGAAAGTTTATTTGGGTAGAGGTTAGAAGCTATCTGTTATAGCCTGCTTCCCCCTTCTGGCAAAGTCTTTGAGTCAGGGCTCTGGAGCTGGGGTGGTGACAATGAAAAGCTTCTCTTTGAGTGGCATTCTTGCTCTAGTTGGGGAATGCTTGGTGGAGGTGCAGCAGCCCTAGGTCTACTCAGCTGCCACTCCTGGTGTGGAACCACTGTGGCAGGAATGTTCAGGGCCTCATTTTTCTTGATGTGACACACTCAAGTTAGAGCTGTCATTCCACAGTGGGGTCTGAATGGAAGAAGGGAGCCTCCACCTGTCAGTCATACTCCTTTTCGACTTAGCCTCAGCAACTGGCAGCTGGAGGCAGTCCTGCTCCTCCTGGGAGGAATGCCCCTCTGGCTAGTCGCTGGAGGCAGAGGGAGCTGTTCTGGCTTTTGCAATGTGGAGTACTCTTGCTCAGCTGAGAGGAGAGAGGTAGGGGAGTGTTCTTGGTTCAAGTGCCACACACTCTCTTATCAAATTTGCATAGGTTTTCTTGAATAGGTATTTTTTTTCATTTGCTGTTTATTTTTGGGACCATTTCTAGAAGCTTTAAATAGTTGTTGTTTTAATAATTTTCACCAGTCTTGCATGACAGAATTACATGTGGACTAGTTTATTCTCAAAACTTAACTTTAATTACCAAATGTTATAATTGTGCTTTTTAAGCTAGTGGACATTTGTCGAGATCTTTCCTCACAGTTAGTAGGCAAAATAAGTCATACAGTTTCTTTGAGTTATTTATTTTGTTTGAAATCCCACCCAAGTGGATGTAGTTAAACCTTCTGAATATTGCCAGACCAAATACAGTTCTTGGGGCATAACAAGGAATGAGCAGTGGTACTTTATTAAGATTTAGGCTAGGTACATACATACATAATCATGTTGTTACTTAAGATTACCTTGCCCCTAAATGAGTCATCTTGAAGATGATGCAGGGAGGGTAAGAGAAAGACCGGCTCCCTGTGAGGAAGAGGAGCATCTGTTAGAGGAAAGGTTTAAGGAAAAGACAGCCCGTGGAATTAATAATGCCAGAGGCCATGTGGTACTCTTAGAGTATCTTGTAGTTTAAGTCAAGGTGAGAACTTCTGTACAAACCAACCAACCTAGCAACAAGAACAAGAAAAACCCTTCATATGTTAGATGTGAGAGATTGCCCCTATTAAATTTTTAGTTGACATTGGACATGCATATTATCTTAAGGGGAGCATTAGGGGAAGAAGCAATAAAAGCTTTTGTATTTAATTTCCTGGTGGTTGAGGAGTTCACATACTAGACTTGGAAGCAGATAATACCTCATAGTGCAACCAACAGGAATTACCCTGTTGGATAAACCAAGCATCTGGTTATATGAAATTGGAGCTCAGAGAACTGATTAATTTTATTATATAGGGTGTGAGGGCTGTGGCTGCTGCCAGATGTGGTTGAGATCCGTTCTTGCTTTTCTCACTCTCCTGATATTTCTGTTCTTTATGTCCACAGTCTGGAGTAGTTTTGAATCTTGTGGGTCCAAAGTTGCTTATGCCACCATGGCCTCTTTAAATAGCCTTTTTTTTTCTTTCAGTGGGGGTGGGTGGGTGGGCCTGGATTTACAGCTAAAATTTGAGCAAGAAACACAGAGTTCCTGTATATCCCATTTCCCTCAGTTGTACAACCTCTTCCACTATTGACATCCTGTACCAGAGTAGTACATTTGTTACAGCTGATGAACCTACATTGACAAATCATAATCATCCAGTTACATCATTTGCCTTAAGGTTCACTCTTGAGGTGGTACCTCAAGGTGAGGTGGGTTTAGACAAATGTATAATGACAGTATCTACCATTATATTATCACAGACTGGTTTCACTGTCCTAAAAATCCTCTGTACTCTGCCTTTTCATCTTCCACTCCTCAATCTTTGTGAGACTTTTTCTTTTATTAAAAAAAATTTTTTTTAATTTATTTATTTGTCAGAGAGAGGGAGAGAGAGTAAGCGAGCACAGGCAGACAGAGTGGCAGGCAGAGGCAGAGGGAGAAGCAGGCTCCCTGCTGAGCAAGGAGCCCGATGTGGGACTCGATCCCAGGATGCTGGGATCCTGACCTGAGCCGAAGGCAGCCGCTTAACCAGCTGAGCCACCCAGGTGTCCCAATTTTTAAAATTACTTAAGGAGTCAGTTCTAATTCCACTCCTTACTGAACTGTTGAACTACATGTATTTTGACTATAATATAGTTCAGAAAATTTCTACTTATGTAAGGACGCTGATACCTTCCTTTTATTCCTTTCTTCCCTTTCTTTCTCCTATTAATGATGTGTCAGCGACCATACTGTGTAAAAGAGATATTCTTTTATTTCTTGAGATTTCCTTGTTGATCTCTAATTGGAGATACTTCTGGACAAATGATAAAATCTGATAATACAACCCGAAGTTATAAGGCTTTGCTTTAGCCCCATGGAGGTAGAAGAAAATTTAAAAATGGTTTCTATTCTAGGGCGCCTGGATGGCTCAGTGAGTTAAGCCTCTGCCTTTGGCTCAGGTCATGATCCCAGGGTCCTGGAATCGAGGCCCACATCAGGCTCTCTGCTTAGCAGGGAGTCTGCTTTCCCATCTCTCTCTGCCTGCCTCTGCCTACTTGTGATTTCTCTTTCTGCCAAATAAATAAATTAAAAATTATTTAAAAAACATGTTTACTGTTCTCTGTTTAGAGGTTATGGTCACTTCTTGCACAGATCTCAAATACAGAAATGACATGTTCTTGCTGTGTAGCCTTACCTAACACAGCTTTATAATTCTTGGGTACCTCAGTGTACATGCTAATCAATTTCTCCTTCCTGCACCCCTTTTGGAAGAATCTTCCCAGACTTTACTACCCCATTGACACCAATCTTTGCAGGATGAGCAACTGATCTGGTAGAAACCAGTCTAGAGACTCGATTGGCTGAATTGAGCCCACTGGATTCTTCTTCCCTGAGAATGGGGACCTTGAGATACTGAGTTAATTAGATGATGATGAATGCTTGGGGTGAAAGATCATCTTGAGTTGTGACCAGGTTCTGAACTATCTCATATACTTACATAACTTACATCATGTGCCAGCTAGGGGAAACAAAAAAAGCCGTGAGTCAGTAGAGGAAGGTAGTCTACAGAGAGGAGCTGATAGTGGAGGACACATGTACAGATCCATGAGAATTGTGGCAGGAGCTTCTAGTCCCAGTTTTCACTTGATCCAGCTAACTTTGTTTTCTTTCCTTGAGTATCTGTGAGATCTTTTTTTGTAGCCTTTTCAGAATGCCTCCCTTCTCATTTGACTCAAGCTAGTTCTGTGGGGTTTTGTTCTACAGCTGAGACACAGTGCCAGTAGTCAAATAGATTCTTATAGAATTAAAAATCTTGAAGACTCTGGGTTGAAAGACACAGAAAGATGGAAAACCAAGGTCTGATTATCAGTGCAAAATAAGTATATGTGGGTAGCCTTTTGGCATTGTTTCCTTTACCTGCTGGCATTTATTAACTCATTCAGCACCCTTCCCTTTTCTAGGCTAAAGAATGCCTATGTCATTTCATCTTTTCTCAAAACAGTAAAAATTTCTGCTGTTTTTCCCCTCTTTCATTATCACATTTTTCTTCAATTTCTTTATATAACCTCAAGTAGAATACTGAAGTAGGTGCTAGGATACCTGGATTCTGTTCTTGCTGAGATTCTAACCAAATGGCTAGTCTAAGGAAGGTACTTCATCCCTCTGCCACCCTCCTACCTCTTCTATGAAGTGAAAGGGTTCCCTGGATCGTTGAGATGTCTGCCTATAATTCCTGTCTTCTTAAAGGAGACATTTACAGTCTGTGGGGTCTTAGGACGTAGACACATATTTTGGGGGCCACATTTAGCCTACTACAAATGAGATGGCATATTTGAAACAATTTTTAAACATTTTTGTTCCATAGGATATTCTTAATTAGAAACTGCCATTCTTTATCTGAAGCTATGTTAAAATACTAGCTGATAGTGATTTACTTAGTGTGCTATAGCCTGAAAAGGTTGTATAGTGACAGGGGGAAAAAAGCAATCATTGTCCAAAGCGGTGCATCTTTTTTTTTTTTTAAGTTTTTATTTATTTGATAGACAGAGATTACCAGTAGGCAGAGAGGCAGGCAGAGAGAGAGGAGAAAGCAGGCTCCCCACTGAGCAGAGAGCCCAACGTGGGGCTCGATCCCAGGACCCTGAGACCATGACCCAAGCCGAAGGCAGAGGCCTTAACCCACTGAGCCACCCAGGCGCCCCCAAAGTGGTGCATCTTTTTCCATCACTTGAACTCTGTTTGCCTTCCACACTTCATCCTAAAGCTAGCAGCAACTAGAGCGCTTGTTTCCTTCTTTGTTTCTGGTGGGGAGCCTTTTCCAAGTAGCTCTTCTGTGAGAAGGTAGATTACTTTAGCATGGGTGAGGGAGTAGCGTTTTGGCCAAATAATTTTTGGTTGTTGGGGACTTTCTTGTGCTTGTAGGATATGTAGTGGCATCTCTGGCCTCTCTCCACTGGATGCAAATAGTACTGTTCTCCCCAGTCATGACAACCAAAAAGTCTTCAAACAATGTCATAGGTCCCCTGTGTGTCAAGATTGTTCCTGATTAAGAACCACTGCTCTGACCCAATCAGAGCCCATTTTTCTTTCACCAGAATCTGCTGGCTAGAAAATTTCAAGTCTTGTTAGGAAAGAAGAAGGTAGAAAAATGGGTGCTGGAGAGGTAACTTCAAATATCTACTACACCTGAAATTGTAATAAGGACCCCGAAATGGGTCAAACCTGGTAGGCTTGCTAAATTTTTGCTAGATCCTTGTTGGTATATTCTAACATTATAATCTTTTTTTTTTTTTAATTTATTTGTCAGAGAGAGGGAGAGAGAGAGAGCGAGCACATGCAGACAGAGTGGCAGACTGAGGCAGAGGGAGAAGCAGGCTCCCCTCTGAGCAAGGAGCCCGATGTGGGACTCGATCCCAGGATGCTGGGATCATGACCTGAGCCGAAGGCAGCCACCCAACCAACTGAGCCACCCAGGTGTCCCTAACATTATGATCTTTTATAATAGAAAAGTAAAACCTAATAGCACACTTCTGTAAAAAAAAAATTCCATGGGGCTATGAATCCCAAGTTGTTCTTTCTGCTTAATAAATGTCAAAGAGCTGCTCTTTCAGCTTAGGATTTTTGTCCCTGCATAACTTCATTCTTTTTCAACAGGTCTCTTCCCTGAGGTTTTCACATTCAGTGGGATTTACCCTCCCTGTGACACCGTGTCTCTTGCCCCTTGCCATGGGACATTAGCAAACACACAATGTAGTTCAGACTGCATTTAGCGTTTCCATTTATGCACTAGAGAACTGTGATTGGAATTTTTCTAAGTGGTCATTTTTTTCCCTTGCAAAGTAATTGATATAGAATACAGGCACATTTTTTTTTTTGAAATTTCTATAATTTACAAATGAACAGATCTGTACTTTGATAGGCATCAGATGACTGGTGTTTGGGGATATGTGTTATTTCTTTTTTTTTTTTTAAGATTTTATTTATTTATTTGAGAGAGAGGCAGTGCGAGAGCATGAGCGAGGAGAAGGTCAGAGGGAGAAGCAGACTCCCCGTGGAGCTGGGAGCCCGATGCGGGACTCGATCCCGGGTCTCCGGGATCATGACCTGAGCCGAAGGCAGTCGTCCAACCAACTGAGCCACCCAGGCGTCCCGTGTTATTTCTTTCTTGACTGTGCTGCGTGGAGGATCCTTTCTCTATTTTCATGTGAGGGCTCTGACCGTAAGGGAAAGCCTGACTAGTACTGGATGAGAGGGAATGCAACATGATTGGGAATAAACACAAGCTGCTGCTTTTCTATCACAACTGAAGCATAGTAGTGCTTACACATACAGTGACTCATAGAGTGCCCCCAGCAGACCAATAAAATGTAATAAAGCTAAGTGACATACAGTCTAGAAATTATACGAATTGTTCAAGTGAGTGAGTCTGTGTTGGGGTTTTTGTCACTGGCAATACGTTGGTGCTTCATTCACACAAGCCATGAAGGGCTCTAGAAAGAACTCTGTTTTTGTCCTGGCTTTAGTTGTATTCTGTATGTATACAGCATAGGAGAAACAACCCACTCTTTCCTAATTGTTACTTATCCCATAAATTATCTTTCCCTACTGACCATTTTCTGTTTCACTAACAGATCATTTGGCCTCCAGCTCTGCTGGTATAGAACCTTTATGTTAATCTTAAATTCCTTCAGGGTGGGCATGGGGGACTATATTATAATTGTCTTTAAGTGAGTTGAAAAAGCACAATTCCCCCGTCGGGCTTATGAAAGATTTGAAAGACTTGACTGAGTGACTCTTTGTATATCCTTCCCAGACCTGTTACAGCTTCTCCCCTTGAGTTTTCTCAGCCCCTTCAAAAACAGATAGGTGAAGAGATCTACAAGTTAACAGTATTCACTAAGATAACTGAAGCTGCATAGGAGGGAAGAGGACATTGTACTAGCAAGATTCAGTTTGCTGTGGTTATTAAAGCAAAAATGGGGGAATAAGGAGAAGGTATGCTGTTTCTTTTTCAGGAGATCTTGGCAAGGGCCTGGGTTTTTGTTTTTTTGTTTTTGTTTTTTTTTTTTTTAATCCCCAGAAATTGGTAGCCTTTTTATTTATTTTGTTTTGTTTTGTTTTGTTGTTATTTTTTTATTTCTTTTCAGCATAACAGAATTCATACATAGTTTTACACCACACCCAGTGCTCCATGAAATGCGTGCCCTCCACAATACCCACCACCAGGCTCCCCCAACCTCCCACCCCCCGCCCCTTCAAAACCCCCAGGTTATTTTTCAGAGTCCATAGTCTCTCATGGTTCATCTCCCCTCCAATTTCCCTCAACTCCCTTCTCCTCTCCATCTCCCCATGTCCTCCGGGTTATTTGTTATGCACCGCAAATAAGTGAAACCATATGATAATTGACTCTCTCTGCTTGACTTATTTCACTCAGCATAATCTCTTCCAGTCCCGTCCATGTTGCTACAAAAGTCTGGTATTCATCCTTTCTGATGGAGGCATAATACTCCATGGTGTATATGGACCACATCTTCTTTATCCATTCGTCTGTTGAAGGGC